>CM076584.1:1652189950-1652463239 GCA_034641835.2 Pinus albicaulis | reverse complement strand
GTTTGGTAAATTTAGTGTGTCCTAAATTGCTACATTAATTTGTCAATCCGGGATTCGTAAGCTGACGAAGTGTGGCGCACTATATGTGCAAGATAACCTATCTCTTACTTTTTGTCGTTTTTGATTTTTTTGGAAATTCTAAAAGACAAATATGGATATAAATGTTCAAGGCAATGATGTCCTTTATAATGATTTTCCAAACTTCAAAAGAATTTTAAAACACACAATGACAAAATTAATTCCTAAAAGGCAATGAAAATTGCATCACTATTCTAATCAAGCAAACAGTGAACTATTGATCATGAAACTCATTATCCTTGCTGCTGTCTAAACACAAAAGAATTTGTACTCAAAGAAAAGATTGCAAGTAAAGTAAAACTAAAATCAAATTACATCAACTCATATTCTGACCCCTCACCATTAGTCTCGCTCTGGCTTTCGGAGGTAATCATAAACAACTTGAGAAATCTGATATCTAATTTGCAGAAAAATAAACTAATATCAAATTTCACACTCATACTTCGATCCCTCACCATTAGTCTCACTATGGATTTCGGAGGTAACTGATAATGACATGAGAAATTTAATATCTAACTTGCAGAAAACTAAGCTAATATCAAACTACACACTCATACTTCAATCCCTCACCATTAGTCAGTATGGCTTTAGGAGAATGGCAGAAAATTACATGAGCAATTTAATATATCTAACTTGAGAAAAGTAAACTAATATCAAGCTACACACTCATACTTCAATCCCTCACCATTAGTCCGGCTATGGCTTTCGAAGGTGAAAATGACATGAGCAATTTAATATATCTAACTTCTTGAGAAAAAGTAAACTAATATCAAACTACACACTCATACTTCAATCCCTCGCCATTAGTCCAGCTATGGCTTTCAGAGGTAATTGAAAATTACATGAGCAGCTTAATATCTAAATCTAACTACTGAAGCAAATGTGCAAGACTGAAATAAACAAAGCAGTACTGGAATTAAAAAAAAACTAAGAAAAAGAAATCAGCAGAAGGACAATATTGATTCCATGTCATTAGTCATAAAAAGATGTGCAAATGCCGGGGCTGCCATGAAAAATTATGCTAAAAGCTATGATTTCAGAAAGCAATCTAAGGAAATATGACAAAAGAAAATTGAAAGAAACTTATCTAGAAAACATGCAAAAGCCTCCTTGGATAGCAGGGGCCCTCTGCTACCAATTTGGTGAAGTCCTTTAGCTCCTTAAAGTTGTAATCAAAACAACATCAAAGAACTGAATTTCTCTATTAAAAAGAACTCACAAATCTACATCCCATTCCATCTTGAACTTTGTTACAAAAGACTTCTCTACCTCTTTTTTTCATTACTTCCTCATTACCTATGATGGAGAAAACTTCTCTATTTATACAAAAAATATGAGGAGTCATCTCATTAATGGGAGTCCATGAATCTCTCCCTCCATCTCTAGAGTTACAATCAAAATAGGAAATGATAAGACACATGTCTTTCTAGAGTTTCAACACAACTTGAGGAATGAGACACATATCCTCTTAGAGTTTCAATACAACAAGGAAGTGAGACATATCCTCTGATCCATAATCTTCTCAACCAAATTCGAATTTGGTTTTAGAGTGCCACATAAAGGTCTTTTAGAAGCTTCCTTTTGACCAATACATGTCACAAAACTCATAACACATATATGGATATATGAAACTATGTTAATTTTCTAGTTTCTAATCATAAATTCATTTTAAACACATAAAATAAATAACTTTGGAAAACAAGGATCCTAACCCATATATTTATGTAAATGGTTACCTTGATGTAGAGACCTTTTAGGTCAAGTGGCTATGAAATAAGAGCTAAATGGTTATGACATAATGGAAATATGTACGAATATGGAGAACACTTTGAGACTCAACATGCCCCCAAGCTGAAGTTGTTGCATGTCCTCATGCAACTATTGCAATGATTCATTTGTCCATGAGTTGATCTTTTATGAGTTTTGACTCATATAGATTCATTCCAAACTTTGCTTCTTGATTTTTCCTTTTTGGCAAAGTATAATACATTTGATTGCAACATTTTTTTTATTTTTATTTTTCAATGGTTGGTTCTTGTGTAACAACCATTTTTTTTTTTTGAAGCATTGGTTCTTGTGTAACAATGCTTTATTTTCTTTGTTGCATCAAAGTTCATAAAAACATTTAGAATCAATTTATTCATCAATGAATTGATCATTTGCAAGGCATATAATCTTTTGGATTATGTTGCAACAATAGTTGGTTGGGAAATATATGTGGGTGGAAATGAAATGAAAATGTATGATGGTGTGTGACATGTGGATATGAAATGATGTTCCTTCCCCCCCCAACTAAAGATATGACAATGTGGAAAAGGGAGTGAGGAATTTTTCCAAAGTTACAATTTTAGCATTCTAATGAATTACATGACTAAAAATTAAGAAAACAACATACCTTCACACTTACCTTAAACGGATGAGTTGTGCATGTGTGGTGGGCTAAGAGTGGAGATCATATTCTTCTTCAAGTGGTGAACAGGAGTCATGGATAAAGAGATAAGATGACTTTTATTGCTCCTACTAAAACTTGTTGAATCTGCTCCAAAATGCTGAAAATAATAGTCTTCATGTCTTCAAAAATCATTGGCACAATTCCTACTATGTGAAAATATGTTCTAATGTCGAACATAGTAGGAAATTGTTGACTTAGTGGCCATTAATGGATGCCACTAGTCAACACAATAACTCTCACCATTAATGACAATGAGAGTCAAGATGCCCAAACACATCTTGCTAGGTACGAATTATTTTGCCGATGTTGAGTCACCTAGAAGATCTAACGAACAAGGGACATTAATGTATTCCCATTTTTTGTCAGCATGAGAACTTGCCATTAAGGCATGCAAGTCTCAAGGTGTTTTTACAAAGAACTTAGACTCAAAGGACTATGGACTCAATAGTTTGCATTGAAGCAGAGCTTATTTGCGGAATGAAAATGACAAAAAATGGAAAATGAAAATGGAAGATGGCAATGGAAAGTAGAAATGGAAATGGGCAATAAGCATGTGAATGAGCCTCTTGCTTTTATTTGTGGGTTATGTATGGACACAAAGAAATGGAAAGTGGATGTGAATGTAAATGGAAAATATGAAGTGAAATGAGGTAAATGGTTTATTATGAGGTATGGATGTGATGGAGACAATAGTATCTGAAATTTTTTTAAGTGTTTGGATCTGATTTTGCATCAGCATATTTCCTCTTTGTTGCTGATCATCCTCTTATGAAACAAATTGGTCTCTTAGAGAGACACCATTCTCTTGTAGTTATTTGTCTTTCCTCCACCAGGAACTTTACAAAAAACTAATACTTTTTATGCAATGGAATGTAAGATTATCAAGGGAGAGAGAGGTGATCAATCTCTCTAGTTATGATATTTACACACGAAACTAAGAATTTGTATTAATGAAACAAGTTCTCAAAGGATAAATCAAAAGAATTTATACCTGTTTTTGGAATTAGTGCTTCAAGTTGAATGTAGCTTCTTTTCAGCAATTTATTACATTATTTACCATTTCAAACTCTAATGATGGTTTTCTCATTGTATAGATCTTGTTGAGACCTTTCCAACGATACTTGAATCATCAAAATATGATTTTGTATGAGAAAGTTAGGCTGATTTGAACAATGAGATTTTTTCTGCTGCGGAATTGGAGAACAACTGTGGAATTGGACTTTAGCTGCAAAATGTCGACAGTTTCTGTAGCCAAAAATCTTGAATAAAAGGTTAGCCATTCATCTTTTATCATCAGTCCAAAATTTAATCAATACCTTCAGAAAAGTGAACAAATAACTTATTCATTTCATTGATTCAAAATTATTATTATTATTATTTTTTAATCAAAACAAAATTAATTAAAAAAAAAAAAAATGTAATTTTTTTTTTTTTTAAATAACAAAATTGAAAAATACAATTTTTTTTTTAAATATTATATATGTTACATTTAAAAATATATATATACATATATAATTTTATTAAACAAAACAATTTATTAAATAAGAAAATTAAAACTAAAAACATGAATGCCATCTCCATAATGTCTCCAAGTTTTTGACGTCCAAAAAAAAAAATTTATTTACAAATGAGCACAATAAGCAAACAATAAACATAGGCCATGTCCCAATCACCAAACATAACAGCAAAAAAAAATGAAGGGTGCCAGCATCGACAATTTCTTTGCAGACCACTTCCTGAGGCAACGTCATATCCTAAATAGATCGAGATTCTTGGGTGCAATGCGAACAGAACCCTTTCGGAGTTAGTGCAAAATTGTTTGAAGGCCCGCTAAGGCAGACCGGATGTCTTGAGCCTTGTAATCTTGGAATTCGTCGACTCATTTGAAGTCGGGTTATCCATACAAAGTCGAGCAAGAATCCATATGGTGGTTGTGGCTCTGCTATACTGCAGATAGTAGGCATATATGAAGCCATTTAGGACAGAAAATTTCTCAAGGGCCAAATCGAAGGGAATATGTGGTTTTTCCCTTGTTCCTAAATAGCAGAGTTCCAACCGCATCAAAACATTCTACGAAATCCAGTCATTCGAGGCTGGCTTAGTTGGGGCCTGAACAAGTTAGTGCCATCCGAAGGTAGCATAATCCTCTTTGCTTTTGCTTGCAAATGAAGCCTGTAAACTGGTATGGGTTTCCTAGTGCCATCTGACGTTAGTTCAATGAAATTTTGAAGCACCAAACCCGCTTGACAGAGGATGAGTCACCCGTTTCTGTGCGAAGATACTTGAAGTAACGCAAGACCATCCAAATATTAACAAGAGGATTATTTTAAGGATTGAGACCCATAATAGAACACCGTATCAGAAGCTTTTCTCATCGAATTAATCAGTAATTACGTATTACGGCTCTTGATTTCATTTCTCTGATTGCCATGTATGAGTGGATTAGATACCACGACGGAAATTTGATTTTGATTAGAATTCTTTCTTGGATTTAGGATGCAGGATTATCGATGCGATGCGGATTTTCAAATTCTTCACTAAAAAACCGTTTTTCCTCACGCGGCAGGTAAAAATGGCCTTCAAAGAACCGAGAAATTCTCCCAGACTGCCACAAATTTCGTAAAACGATTTCTGGGTTATCTAATTGACCACGTTGGCGAAAAAACCCATGTCTCTTTTTTTCAAAATTCATCCTCAATCGTTCCGAAAATGTGTTTCAAATTGACGTGTCAAAAACAGTTGTGTTTCTGGAGATGCTGTAACAAAATCAATTCTACTTCAGAGCTCCACGATGCCTGGGTAATTCTTTGTGATTTTGGTAATTTGCAAAAATATTTCAATCCAAATTGCTTTGACTAACGTTTTTCTTTGAATTGAGTTATATTTATCGATCTCTGTACTTGTTCTTTGGGGCGGTTTATCAAACCTTCAAGTCAGTTGTATAATTAGAAAACCGTATTATGAATCTCAAGGAGCGTTTGGTGATGGTAGGCGGCATTGGCAAGGCTGACAGGCCTGGTATAATAAAAGGAATTGGCATTGACAGGTTTGAATGGCGAGAGATTGCACGAATGCCTCACAAATTCTTTCAAGGATTTCGGGAGTTTGATGATGTCTTTTCCAGCTCAAATCCTACAGGTCGATAATGCTGTCATAAGTTCTGAAACATTGCAACCTAGCAGCTTTGCAGCATCTCTAACTCCTTCATCATTTTCAACTTCTACGTGATTTTCATTATCAGAAGCAAAAAAAATCTGATGTTTTCGAGCCATAATACAGCTGCAAGCATCGTAAATGGTTGAATTTTTATGTTTTCTATTGAGAGTAATTCATTTTTTCCAAAATGCCATGGCCATTTTATTTTGTTTATTGTTTTGTTTTGTTTATTTTTTTTTTATTTGTTTTGTTAATAAAATTACACATGTTATATTTTGAAAAATTAAAAATATACATATGTAATTTACTAAAAAAAACAATTTATTGAATTTTTTTTTTTTAAATGATTTGTTATTAAAATTATATATATTTTTTCAAAAATAAAAAATATACATATATATCTTAGTAACAAAACAATTTAATTTTTTTTATTTTTTTATTTTTTTATTTTCATTTTTTATTTTAATTGATTTGTTTAATAAAACTATGTATGTTATATTTTCAAAAATTTAAAAATACACATATATATTCATTAAACAAAACAATTTATTGAAATCAAAGTTTTTCATGAAAACAATATTTTTTTATTTTTTTTACACTGTTGAATCAATTGAAATGATGAAGTTTTTATTTTGTCTCTTTTTTTTTATAACAATTCTTTTACGATCCTCCAGATCACACAAAGTGCGAGAGGAGAGCATACTCAAGAATTATTAATTAATTTTTATTTTTTTTACATAACAATCTTTTTTGATCCTCCGGATCACACAAAGTGCGGGGGAGGAGAGCATACTCAAAAATTTAGCTATTAATTTTCTTTTAGATGTAAGAAATAAGACTTCCTAATTACACTTCCCCGGCCACAGCGCCAAAATGTTTAGTCAATTTAATGCCTTGAATTGCTATCATAAATTATCAACCGAGGTTAGTAAGGCGTGAAGTGTGGTGCACTATATGTGCAAGATAACCTATCTCTTACTTTTTGTCGTTTTTGGATTTTTATGAAATTCTAAAAGACAAGTATGGAGACAAATATTCAAGACAATGATGTCCTTCTAATGGTTTTCCAAAATTCAAAAGAATTTTAAAACACACAATGAAAAAATTAATTCCTAAAAGGAAATGAAAATTGCATCACTATTCTAATCAAGCAAAAAGTGAACTATTGATCATGAAACTCATTATCCTTGCTGCTGTCTAAACACAAAAGAAACTGTACTCAAATAAAAGATTGCAAGTAAAGTAAAACTAAAATCAAATTACATCAAAGCATATTCTGACCCCTCACCATTAGTCTAGCTATGGCTTTTGGAGGTAATCATAAAAAACTTGAGCAATCTGATATTTAATTTGCAGAAAAAGAAACTAATATCAAACTACACACTCATACTTCAATCCCTCACCATTAGTCCAGCTATGGCTTTCGGAGGTAACTGAAAATGACATGAGCAATTTAATATATCTAACTTGCAGAAAAGTAAACTAATATCAAACTACACACTCATACTTCAATCCTTCGCCATTAGTCCAGCTATGGCTTTCGGACGTAACTGAAAATGACATGAGCAATTTAATATATGTAACTTGCAGAAAAGTAAACTAATATCAAACTACACACTCATACTTCAATCCCTGACCATTAGTCCAGCTATGGCTTTCGGATGTAACTGAAAATGACATGAGCAATTTAATATATCTAACTTGCAGAAAAGTAAACTAATATCAAAATACATACTCATACTTCAATCCCTCGCCATTAGTCCAGCTATGACTTTTGGAGGTAACTGAAAATGACATGAGCAGCTTAATATCTAAATCTAACTACTAAAGAAAATGTGCAAAGTTTTTCTAAACAAATAGTCTTTGGAAATAAACAAAAACTAAGAAAAATAAATTAGCAGAAGGACAAGATGGATTCCATGTCATTAGTCATTATAAAATTATATGCAAATGCCCGGACTGCCATGAAAAATTATGCTAAAAGCTATGATTTCAGAAAGCAATCTAAGTAAGGAAATATGACAAAATAAAATTGAAAGCAACTTATCTAGAAAACATGTAGAAGCCTCCTTGGATAGCAGGGGCCCTCTGCTACCAATTTGGTGTAGTCCTTATCTCCTTGAAGTTGTAATCAAAACGGCAGTAAAAAGGTTCAGATTTCTCTATGTTCTATTAAAAGAACTTACAAATCTACATCCCATTCCATCTTGAACTTTGTTACAAAAGACTTCTCTCTCTTTGTTTCATTACTTCCTCATTACCTATGATAGAGAAAGCTTCTCCTATTTATACAAAATATGATTCATCTCATTAATGGGAGTCCATGAATCTCTCCCTCCATCTCTAGAGTTACAATAAAAATAGGAAATGATAAGACACATGTCTTTCTAGAGTTTCAACACAACTAAGAAATGAGACACATATCCTCTTAGAGTTTCAATACAACAAGGAAATGAGACATATCCTCTTGATCCCATGATCTTCTCCAACCAAATTCGAATTTGTCCTTAGAGTGCCACATAAGGGTCTTCTAGAAGTCTCCTTTTTGACCTACACATGTCACAAAACTCATAACACATATATAGATATATGAAACTATGTTAATTTTCTAGTTTCTAACATAAATTCACTTTAAATACATAAAACAAATAACTTTGGAAAACAAGGATCCTAACCCATATATTTATGAAAATGGTTACTTGATGTAGGGTTTTAGGTCAAATGGCTATGAAATAAGAGCTAAATGGTTATGACATAATGGAAATATGTATGAATATGGAGAACACTTTTGAGACTCAACAACCATGACCCCACATTTAGGGGATAAACCGGCAGGGGTGGGATTTAATGCCTAACCCTCGGCCCCATGTGGCTATATAACCACGTTTTTCGAAGTTAAGGGATCCGAGGCTAAATTAATGAACCTAAATAATGCACTGTCAGGAAGCGAAATTGTCATTCAGTTAGCGAATTTCAGGGTAGAATTGTAGGACCGTTAGACATATGACTTGATTTGTAGGATGATTAACTGTAAAATTCATGGTAGAGCTTTGGAGCTCATATATTTTTTATTTTTGACCAAATTGAGCTCAGAAAGAGTCCACTTAGGGGTTTGTGGATGTTCTGGATCCAATGGTGACCTCTAATTTCTGATTTGAGAACATCTAAGGAGCCTTTTTCAGGTTGAAGACCAAGGATGTGTGGATCAATTAGGTTTTTGAGCATATCTTTTTTATTTTTTGACCAAATTGAGCTTAGAAAGAGTCCACCTAGGGATTTTTGGATGTTCTGAATCCAATGATGACCTCTAATTTATGATTTGAGCACATCTAAGGAGTATTTTTTCATGTTTGAGATAAAAGGTGCATGGATCAATCAGGGTTTGTAAGCAATTTTAGAAGGTGTTTGGGCATGGAGAAGACCTTGTAGGGGTATTCTCACCTTCAAAAGTCTACTGCAACATTTGTAACTTGTAGGGTTAAACTTAGGTTCACTTTTCTCATTATTTTATGTTGAGGAAAGTTTTTTTTATGTGATTAAATGTGGAATTGAAGTGCTCACATGCTCATTTTAGCTCATTTTAATTGGAGTATGACATCTTTGTAGGAGATGATTTGTGTTGTTGTTATATGTGAGAGTTATTTGCAGGAGAACATTACCTTGTAGGGTTAATAGCCACATGTTTCCATCAACACACATTTATGTACTTCATTTTAATACTGAATATATGAGTGGTTTAGGTATGTTGGCAGGCCCGAAGATGTAGCCCGGGAGGGGTGAACTCCATCAACGAATATTTTGTTATGATCTTCATTATGCCTTCATGAGTTATGTGCTTTTATCTTTATTTTGTCAATTTTACATGTGAGGACTAATTCATGAATAGAAGAGACATTGAAAAACATGTTTGTGTCAAGACCCATTTTTTACCTTGCAAAGCGTCTGAACGATCCTTGTTTATTTATGTGATTGTGGGGAAGAGGAAAGAGAACACCTCCTCCATTTTTAGATTAGTGAACCTTGGTCCCTCCTCATTTTATCACCCATGTGCCCACGGCGGAAGAATTGATGAGAGGGGCGGGGCACTTGGTCTTAACCCCCAAGATTCATGGGCACCCACAGGACCACAAAGAAGAATTGGCGGGAGGGGCGGGGCACTTGGCACTAGGAATAGTCCCACCGGAAACCGTTATGACCAACGAGGGACATGTGAGGGGGATCCGGCATTGGGGGAAGGAAGTTAGCCTCGACCCCTGACCTTATGGGCAAATATGTGACCACTTGCCAAAAAATGAGGGAGCGGAGCAAAGGGGGCAGGTGGCTATCCCAACCCCCAGCAACATGGCCTCCATGTGACCATATATGGTGCTTAAGGGAGATTGGTGTGATTAAGGAGGAAAAAAATTTCCCCTTTTTCAGAGGGAATCTTGCTAGCGCCAGGCAAATTTGTTCTCAATGGTTGGAGAAAAGACTGAAAATGTAGAACGATTAGCATGATTTGCAGTTTTGCAAAAAAATTAGCAGAATTTGATGAAGGAAGCATAAATTGCTCATTTTTTTACCTTTTTGAGCTCAAGAAGAGCCTAGATAGGGATTTTTTATCATTTTGAATCCATTATAATTACTATTTTTTCATTTTGAGCACTTTAAACTGATGTAATTATAGATTTAAGCACATAATAGAAGAGGGCCAACATTGGAAGCTGGACCCAGAGATGTAGCCCAAGAGGGGTGAACTCCATTATCAATTTGTTGTTTTGTGTTGTTGTGTATTATTCACATTATTTATTTTATTACTACAAATTGATTTTTAAAAACATTACATTTTATGTGCTTTTTCAACTTTATCCATTGCCCATAAGACATAAAATTACTTGCAATTTTTTTATAGACCTTCAAGTTTTTAATTTCAGATTAGTTTGGTATCATGGCATGGATTGTTTTGAAGGTTTGACCATGTTTTCAAGTTTTTTCTGATGCTTACAAGGTTTAACTTGAAATGAGGAGGAGTGCTTGAAGAACCAACTCCTTAAATTGATTCAAGGAGGTCAAAAAATCACCAAAATCCACCAATCATGGAACATGAAGAAGGACATGAGATGATGTCTAAGGATGAAATAGATTTCAGAAAGTATTTTTATGACGTTTGAAATGGTGAAATTTGTATATGAAGATAGAACCACAAGGTTGCATGGAGAGAGTTCAAATCAACCAAAAGGTAATGGTGCTGATGGGAGAAAGCCTCCACCTCCACCTCCTCTGTCATCTCCATCTTCACCTTCATCCTCTTATACTTCATCTCCTTCACATACTCCTCCAAGGTCTCCAAAAGGACATGCTAAGTCTCCTTTGTTAAAGTTTGATGTCAAGTTTGAATTTCCTATGTACAATGGAGAAGTAAATGCTGAAAAGTTGGTGCTTCTCTTTGTTTGAAAAGTGCAGCTCTCATTTGGTGGGAGGCCAGAACTCAAGAAGACTTGAGAAAAAGCGGTAAAATTATCTCTTCTTGGAATGATTTTGTAGCTGCATTAAGAAGGAAATTTCATCCATTAGCTTACATGCAAAATGAAATTATGGATTGGAAAAAATTTAGACAAGCTAAAGGTTAGAGTGTTCAAAGTTATACACAACAATTTAGAAGAAGAGATTTAATCTCAGGTGTAGATTTGTCTTCACAACACACTCTCCTTAAGTACATATGTGGATTACATAGTTATTTGAGACATACAATTCTCATGTTTAATCCCACCAATCTCGATGAAGTATGCATTCAGGAAACTCATTTGGAAGCAAGAGGAAAAAATGTTTCTCAAGAGACTAGTAAGAAGCCATTCAAATATGGAGACAAAGGGAAGGGGAATTTTAAAGGCAAGGGAAAAAAGAATGCTATAGTCAAGAAACAGGGAGAAAAACTCACATGCAAACATTTTTCAAAATTAAAGTCCATGATTGCAATGACCCATTTTGGATTGTAAACAAAAGCTATTAGTAAGCATACGATATATGCATATGATAGCTACATATGCATACGCCATATGTCTTACACTAGTATACTTATTAAATAATTATGAAGGATGTCTATTAAATGATAAATGGATCAAGTACCTCAAAATATTAAAGAGGAGGAATGGTACTTATTTTGTAATTATTAAGCTATTTTCAATAAAATTTATAATAACAACCCTATTAATGCAAATAATGAAAATACATTTTAATTTAATTATTATAATTAAAAATAAGTTGGTTTAAAATATTCAATAAAATCATTATATTTTAATATAAAAGAAATTTAAGTTAAATTATGAAATTATATAAGGGTACGTAATCTCATTTTGAGATTACACGTATACACTCCAATAACTCCAATAAGTAAATAAAATATAAGGTAAGCAGTGGATGAGGTGTTAACTGCCTGAGAGGGCTTATTTAACCAAATACACAGAGGATAATAGGGGTACATGAGGAATTGGAGGGTAAGAGAATTCTGAACTATGGAGGGACGGATTGTGTATTGAAGGACAAGCTATGTTGAGAGATTAGGAGATACAGAGCTCAATTGTTCTGAAATTTTGGGCACAGGGGCCAAAGTAACTCAATCTGAGTACTTTGGAGCTAAGTACTAAAGTAGTATTCTGTTGGTTGGGTGGTTTTTTATCATTTGGTAATGAGAATGGGAGTAGGAGTAAGAGTTATAGCAAAGAAAAGAATTACAACATAGCAGAGAAGAGTCATCTTCAACCACCAAACTAGGTTAGTATTTAAGAGTTAATTCCATAAATGTATTTATGAAGATAAATTTTAATTATACCCGTTAAAATCCAAATTTTAGGGCTTTCGAGTTAAATTTCAAATTTTAGGGCATCACAATGATGGAGACCATTGCTGGAAATTACATCCAAAATTGAGACCAAAGAATTTTAACAACAAGGGGAACAAAATACTACTGCAACAACTCAACAAGATCTAGGATGTGATTCAGGTGACGAGACCAACGTCACAGCCATGGGAATGAAATGTAAAGCTTCTATTGAAAGTACTAGTTCTTATAGTAAGCCTATTGGGCCTCAAAATGATAAAGAAATAATTGAGATTTTCCATATTAGGGTCATTACAAAACATACCAAAGTTGATACTTTGTTTGATAGTGGATCCCAAGCTAACCTTATTTATGAATTTATTATCAAGAAACTAAACTTGGAAACTATACCTCATACTAAACCTCATCCTTTGGGTTGGGTATGTGACAACGCCAAATTGAAAGTGAAAATAAAGTGTAAACTTAAATTCGCCATCACTACAAACTTTATTGATGAGGTAGAGCTTGAAGTTGTACCACTTGACATATGCATGTTTGTTTTAGGAAGTCCATACTTGTATGAATGGAAATCCATACTATATTGTCATGAGAAAAAATATCATTTGTTTAAATATAGAATTGGGTATATTGTTAGAGAACATCACAAGAAAATGAATTTGTCTCTTGTAAGTGTTGGTCAAATGAAAAGGCTTGTAAATGCTAGTAAGAATATTGTATTATTGATTATCAAACCCAAATATATTGATGAATCTGAAGCCTTCCAAGGATGTGACATAAAAATCAAGCATGTTTTGATTGAAGTTGTTAACACCTATGATAATATGTTTCAAGAACCTGAGGGTTTCCTCCTAAAAGAGGAATCCAACATTAGATTCAATTGTAGCAGGATGCGCCTCTTTCAAACATTGGCATGTACATAATGTCAGTTTTGGAGAATGTAGAGATCAAGGAGAAAATACAAGAGCTTCTTGATAAAGGGGGCATTAGACCAAGTAAATATCCTTGTGGGTATCCTATTGTATTGGTTCCAAATAAGGATGATACATGGCACATGTGTGTAGAATTTAGAGCTTTGAAAAAAATCATGGTAAAGAATCGTTATCCTCTTCCTCATATTGATGATTTTCTAGATCAATTGAAGGATGTTGTTTATTTCACTAAGTTAGACTTGAGAAGTGGTTATCATCATATCAATATTATTGAAGGTGATATTTGGAAGACTTGTTTAAAGACAAAACAAGGTTTGTCTAAATGGTTATTTATTCCATCTGGGCTTTGTAACGCATCTGCAACATTCATTCAAGTTATGAATGATGTGTTGAGACCATTCCTTGATGATTTTGCCATAGTCTACTTAGATGATAATCTGACTTTCAGTAAGATTCGTGAAGAGCATGTCAAACATGTTAAGAAAGTTTTAGATGTCCTAAAGAAAGAGAAATTGTATTTAAATATGTCTAAGTGTGAATTTGGGAAAACCTATTTAGTTTATTTTGGTCATATTGTTGGAAGGGGTGAGTAGAAGATTGATCCCTCAAAGTTTTAAGTCATTTTGAATTGGCCTAAACTGAATAATGTAATAGAGGTTAGGATTATTTTGGGAGCAACCCAATATTGGAGAAATTTTATTGCTAACTTCTCATCTATTGCAGCTCCACTACATGCTTTGACAAGTGCGAAATAGGTCTTCCAGTGGGGAGGCAAGTAGTAGAAAGCCTTCAATACATTGAAAGAGAAAATCAGTACAACTCTAGTTCTGCACTTCCATATCTTAATAAGCCATTTGAGATTCAAACCGATGCTTTGGTACAAAGCGTGAAGAAATGGAAGCATTATTTGATGGGTATGGAAACAATTATTCATACTAACCATCAACCTTTGAAATATTTACAATCGCAAACCAAGCTACAATAAGCAATACATTTTAGGTGGATGGGATTTCTACAACTATTCCATTTGGTAATCAGGCATAAGAAAGATATATAAAAAAAATTTGTTGATATGTTATCAAGACCTATTGTTAGTGCATTTTTCATTCTTAAGCATAATTTTATCATTCATGAGAGCTATGTTGAAAATTATGGTAAAGATGAATATTTCAAATATGTTTATGCAACTTTGTGTCAAGTAAATCATGTTGAAGAATTTGATTATCATGTTCATGATAAATTGTTGTATCATCTTGGAAATTTATGTGTTCCACGGGGTGAAAGAATCAACATCATAAGAGAATATCATACTTCTCTTATTGCTGGCCACTTTGGTGTAGGAAAAACAATGGCACAATTACAAACGTATTGCTATTGGCCTCGTATGAATGAAAGTCTGTCAAGATATGTAAGGGGATGTTTTATGTGTGCTACTAGTAATCCTAGCAATAGAATTTTGGATTTTTGCACTCACCGTTCCTTCTCTTCCTTGGTAATGTGTTTCTATGAATTTTGTAGGAGGACTACCTATGTCTAGAAAAAGCCATGATTATATTTATGTTGTTGTGGATCGTTTAAGAAAAATGTGTGATTTGATGCCTTGTAAGAAGCAGGTTACAGCTGAAAAAACCACACATATGTTCTTCCAAAATGTATGGGTGCATTTTGGGTTACCCACTTCAACTATTTCTGATCGAAATTCTCAATTTGTCGGGAAATTTTGGTCAAGTTTATGGGAACTCATGGACACCAAGTTGAAGAAGAGCATGACATTTCATCCACAAACCAATGGAAAAATAGAAGTGGTGAACATAACAATAATACATCTCCTTCATGGTTACTGCAACAAACATCCTAAGCTTTGGGATGAACACTTACATTACATCCAACATGCCTACAACAAAGCTAAGCATTCTTCGACTCAAACATCTCCATTTGTAGCATGTTTGGGATACTTACCAAAATATCCCTTAGATTTTATCTTTGGGAAATATCTTGCGATAGATGGACACAATGACATAGATGAGGCCAAGCACTTCATTGAACATTTTCAGTTGGTGCATCAAATGCTACATGAACAATTGGAAAAGAGTCAAGCCAAGTACAAGGAAAGACATGATAAGCATCGTGTTGACCATAACTTTCAGGTGGGAGATCAAGTTTGGCTTTACATCAACAAGGAAATGCTCCAAGGAGAAGGCAAAATGCACAAACCAATCAGATATGGATGGATCTTTAAAATCTTGAAAAATTGTGATTAAAATACTTTCGGTGAAAATCACATCAAAATAGATTTGGTCGACGTGTTTCGAACCAGCTAGTGTGGTTCATCATCAGGACAAGATGGAAAATCTGATCAAGTAACCCGTTTAAATAGATAGTAAAGCTCCAACTAGCCGTTTGTAAAATAACGGCTAGTTTGACTCAAATCAAAATAATAATAGTTTATTTATTTTATAAAGAATAAATCAAATGATTAATGTTTATAATTTGAATTTTATATATTCATATTTATTTTTAATAAAAAGAATAATTGTTAATTTAATATATTTTTGAAGATTAAAATAAATGTTTACTATTTATATATATTTATTTTTATAATAATAATTATTTATTTGTTTTTATCGAATAAATTAAATGTTTTTTTTTTCCACAGAAAAAAACAAACTTTCTATTATATATAGATAGTCTTTGAACATATGCCAAGCGTTTCTGAAAAAACAGAGCCATTCCCTTTTGCAAGAGGGAGTGGAAGCATAGCTACTTAAACACCTGTGCAAGATGTTAGCAGCCCTAAAAAACCAAAAGATATCCATAGTAATCATCAGTGCATCTCTTTTAACTCATCATCAGCCAGTGAAAGAGATGAGAGCAGAAAGAGAGGAAGCACAAAACCATAGCTCCACTATCACCAAAAAGGAGCTGGCAGTAGAAACTATCCCAGCCCCATAAAGTATAACAAAACGAGAACAAAAAGGGAGCCTAGAACCTCCTTACATAAGGAAAACAGTTCTGGACTCAATATAGTAGCAGTTTTCAAAAATTTTAAAGTCAACTATACAATACAGAAATAAAACTGAATAATTACACAAAAGGAGGCTGTTCATGGGCATGAACAGTCCCATCCACCACTTCAGGTACTGCCCAAGACCCCAGAGCGAGTTGAGCACCTTCTTTAGATAAGAGGTCTGCTTGCTGGTTCCTTTCCCTGTAAATGTGAAAAACAGAAATCTCAGAGAAAAAAGATTTAAGACGACGAATCTCCTTAAGCAAAGGTAGTAAAATAAAATTCCTGCACTGCTGAGTCCCATTGAACCAGTTTACTACATTTCGAGAATCACCAAAAATCTGAATCTACTCATTTGTTTAGAAATAAGCCAGCAGAGAAGCAAATGAAGAGCTTTAAGTTCAGCATAATTATTAGACCCTTGCCCAAGGCCGACTGAGGCTTGAAGAGAGTTTTTAGCAGAGAGATGTATGACCAAACCAGCACCACAAATATCATTGCCACCAGAAGCCACATCAAAGTAATCCCATGGAACTGACTCATTAATAGTCTCAGGCTGTATATTGCGAGAGGAACTTGCAACAGCAGGCGAAGGAATACTATCAAAGATTGCAGCTCCCTCTGCTGCCAGCCTAGCTAAGGGAAAGGAGGACTCATTGAAAATTATCTTGTTGCGAGCGATCCAGGTTCCCCAAGCTATTAGAAGAGGAAAGGCCCTGATTTTATCATCTGAAGCCTCCTGCCACCATGAATTCCAAGCCTGTGAAAGGTCTTCTCCATGCCATCTCAAGGGAATATTAGTCAAACGCAAAGATTCTACCCAAAGGCTTGAGTTAAAGGGGCAATAGAGGAAAAGGTGTTGAAGAGTTTCTTCATCAGACTTGCAGAGAGAACACCAACTCGGCCCCTGTTTACCTCTCTTTTGCAGAAAGTCCCATGTTGGTACCTTGTTATGAAGAATGCACCAGAAAAAAAGTCTAGTCTTGGCTGGGCTTTTTAGTTTCCAGAGAGATTGGACCACCAGCAAGGATTCCCCCAACCTTCTTGCGTCATAAGCCATTTATATCCGAACTTTGGGGAGTATATTCCTGTCTGTGCATGCACCCATCACAGTTTATCAGCAGAATCCGAAATTCTGATAGAAGAATGTGAAAGATCAGCGACATAACGATTCCATTCATCCATCCACCTATTTTCAAGATGCAGGTCCGTGCCAAACAGCCAGCCTTGCTTAACGAGGGAGGTAGTCCTGGGATCCGCCACCTAATTCAAAGAAAAGAAACCTTATGAATTTAGATGATTAACCAACTCCTGGGACAGAGAGAAGTTAGGCAAACAGCCAACCCAAGGATCACATCCCACCCGAACTTGATTTTCATCGCCGACCTGCCATGCCAAGCCTCTCTCAATTAGTTGAACAGAAGCCATAATTGCTTTCCAAACAATAGAGGCATTTTTGGAGGATTTGACTGGGGACCGAACCCAGTCCAGGACAGAGCCTTGACTAATATATTTTCGTTTGATGACCGAAACCCAGAGGGAGTCAGTAGAAATCAAACGCCGCGCTAATTTGGCCGCCAAGGATTTTGCAAAGGAAAACAAGTTTTTTATTCCCCAGCCTCCCCACTCCTTTGGTTTTGAAATTTTATCCCAAGCCACCCAAGGGCTGACCGTGTCCTGTTTAGACCCAGACCAAAGAAAAGTTCTGCATAATTTATCAATGGAGGCCATAATGCCTTTTGGAACCCAACCCAGACTGGCCCAATAAACTGGGATAGCCATCAGAACGAACTTAATTAATACCAGGCGACCTGCCCTTGATAGCCACCTGAAGCTCCAATGTATTAGCCTTTTTTCAATCTTGGCAAGAAGCCATTTCCAGTCCCGGATTCTGTAAGAGTCTGGTTTTAGCAAGAACCCCAAATATTTGAAATTGTCCTGCAAGGAACGGACTTCAAAGTTCAGTAGTCTTCGAATTCTACTAACCTCATCACCAGAAAGACCTGAAGGAGTGATATTTGATTTGAGAGTGTTTATTTGAAGCCCAGTTGCTTTAAGAAAAATCTCCAATAGAAGCTTTAAGGCACGACAGTCATCAATAGACCCATTCATAAATAACAGAATATCATCTACAAAAAGTAAATGCGTGATCCAGAAGTTGGTGGCCACTTCGATCCCTTTTATTTTGCCCAGTATTTTATCCTTATGAATCAGGAGGCTTAATCCTTCGGCTGCCAGCAAGAACAGCAGTGGCGAGAGAGGGCAGCCCTTCCTGAGGCCTTGTTCAGGAGTAAAAAAGGAAGTGGCAGCACCATTAATCAGGAGAGAAATATCTGTAGAAGAAACACAGCTCATGATCCATCTGACAAAGTCAAATGTGAAACCAAGATGAGTAAGTAGAAGCCTCAAATACAACCAACTGAATCTATCATAAGCTTTAGATAAATCCAATTTGACTATAAGCCCTTTCCTGCCACTCTTTTTTAGGCTATGCAGGGATTCTTGAGCAACACCTACAGCTTCATGGATTTGACGACCACAAAGAAAACCAAACTGTTTCGGAGAAAGATGAGAGGAGAGAAAAGGTTTAAGCTTGGAAGCAATAACTTTCGCTATGACTTTATAGACACAAGTGTAGAGGGAGATTGGGCGGAAATCAGCAAAAGAGGAAGGGTGGTCAGACTTGGGAATCAAAGCAAGAAAAGTGGAGTTGAAAGGGGCAAAGACTTGACCCGTAGCTCTGGATTCTTCAACAACAACAACGAGATCATCGCCAAGCGTTTCAAAAAAATGCAGAAAGAATTCAACAGTCCAGCCGTCCGGCCCTGGACTTTTGTCCTTTTGCATACCTTTAAGGATATCCTCAACCTCTTGTTTGGAAACATGTGCCATTGTTGCCTCATTTTCTTCCTCCTCCACGAACCTAGGGAACAGTTGCGCCACTCTGATCAGTTCTGCAATGGACACTTCAGTTGGAGCTTTAAAGAGATCTTTGAAGAAAGTGATACCCAATGAAGACAGGTCCTCAAAAGAGAAAGCCATTTCTCCATTCCCTTTAGGAAATTCCTAGGTAGTGTTTGCCATCTTCCTACCTTTGGCATAGTTTTGGAAGAACTTAGTGTTTTCATCCCCCGCTTGGAGCCATAGAGCCTTGCTTTTCAACCTCCAGCTTTCCTCTCTTAGCTGGAGAATTTTTCTTCTTGAGGCCTCCAATTCCTTGATTCTGTTCCTCGCATCTATGGAGACTTATCCTCCTCCTTCTGGATCTTCTAAGAGAGCTATTTCAGATTTGACCTTTTTAAGTTCCTCCTCCTCCTTCTTCTTCAAGTTAGCCGCCCACTTCTTGGAAGCTAATTTCATTCTCTTCAAGTTTTTCCAGAAGAAAGCACTCCTAGAAGAATCAGGCCTGACTGGGTCAACCTCCCAAGTTGAAACAAAAAGTTCCTGGTATGAGTCATCTTTAAGCCAGGCAGGCTTAAAACGGAAGGGCGACCCAGGTTTTCTTCCAGCGCCTTTAACCTCAAGGAGGATGGGGAAGTGATCCGAAATACCACCTTCGGCAATCTAGTGTCGGTAATCCAAAAGAAGTTCTACAAGAGGCTCACTTAGAAGAAACTGATCCAGCTTCTTCCCCACCCATTCCTGACCCACCCTTCTGTTTCTCCACGTAGGTTTCAACTTCAGAAGGGGCATGTCCACCAGATGAGCAAGAGCAAGTTGATTATTGAAAAAATCAGATAAAGGGTCTGCTCTGGCTGAGGCACCCCAGGATTCCGCTTCCCCTAACGAGAAGTTGAGGTCGCCTCCAATAATTAAGAAAGGGTGGCCTATCCAGGAGGAGCGAAAAAAAGAAGACCAGAACCGCTCCCTTTCCACACAAGGCCCATATATATTCAGGGAGAGCAAGGAAAGGTTGAGCTCACTGGAAAAAAGTTCCACAGCTAGCACATTCTGAGACCCTCAAGAAGAAACATACTTCAATTTAATAGGATTGAAACCAGAGACCACACCCCCAGATCTCCCCACAGCATCAAGAGCAAAAAAAGACCAACTAGGCAGCAACTTAGATAAAGCAAAGACAACCTCCTCCCCTTTGCCCAGAGTTTCTTGAAGCAGAATGATATCAAGGTTGTGAGCACGCACAAGCTCTTTGAAAGCTAGCCTTTTGGCCTGGCTAGCTAGGCCTCTGCAGTTAAAAGAGAGAACAATCATGGCACATCACCAGGGGGTGGCCGCTCTGCTCTAAGCACCCTGGAGAGAGACATCTGCTTACCATCTGCTATATCGACGACAGCTTTCGACTGAGCTAGGGAGAGGTTAGATTTTCTACCTCTAGTCTTTCTGGCCCCTATTTCAACAGAATTAGAGGCGAGGCCACCCACTACAAAGCCCAATCCTCTCTTGTCAGCCCGAGGTCTAAGATTGTATGGAATAGAATCAGAAACAGAAGGTCGAGGGCAAGGGCCAGAAGGATCAACCAGAGAAGAAGAGGGAGGAACAAGGGCATCGGGGATAGAAACAACAACACTATCCAGAGAAGGCGAGGAAATATTTAAGGCCGAGAGATCACTCAAAAGCTGCCTGGAGGGACCAGGCTCCATACAGACAGCAAAAGGGAAACAAGCAGATGACTGAGACAATGGAGGAAAAGAGGAGGACATACCCGCCTGAGTCGCCCTGCCAAGATCAGCTTCTGAAAGGGGAGCCAGTAGGTTTGCCTTGTCCTTGACGGGAAGAGAGGAAGGGCCAACAACATCCACCAGGTCCTGGTCCACGACCGCCACGGGAGGAGAGGAAACACCCTAAGTCGAAAGGCCCGGAACTGCTTCCAAAGGATCCACATCCTGGACTGAGACAAAAGATTTATTCGCCCTGTTCTGCCTTCTCTATCTACGTTTGCGCTGATGGCCCAACGGGCAGTCCCGAGCCAAGTGACTGGTCTTATGGCATCTGTTGCACCGGAAGGGAAGGTTCTCATAATCCAAGATCTGCAAAAACTCCAAGTCCTTATAGTGGAGCATCATTGCCTCCGCAAGACCTTCTCAAGGGTTTAGGGTCACCAGAATACGGGCCACACTCTTATCCTTTGTCTGCAAGTAGGATTTTTCAGCTTCAAGGAAGGTACCCAGCGTATTGCTGATAGAAATAAAGACTGAATCAATCCAGAATTGCAGAGGAAGGCCGGGCAGCTTCACCCATACAGGTGATTCAGCCATTTTCTCTTTCTGAGCGTCAAAAATAGGGGTCCATCTTCTAAAAAGCATGGGTCTCTTACCAAAGAACCAATTCCCTTCAAGTACTCTGTCCACTTGTTCTTTCCTGTCAAAGGTAATACTGAACCACCCTCGCGCCAGGATGGTAATATCAACAGGCAGGCCTGGAGAAACATTCCACATAGAGTGAGCCCACTCTGCAATGTAGGCTGCCGAATATTTCCTTCCCCTTACTCTTCCCACAACCATGATCTCAGATAAATCCATGACGTTTTCAATACTAATATCCACTCCAAACAAACATTTCGGGCATTCTTCCTTAGATTTAATGAACTTAGCTTTCTTCCGCTTTGATCCCACATCTTTCTTGACCCCTTCCTCCTCTGCTACCGGCTTGGCTGGAGGAAACTCGGCTCGGATGGTCTCTAGAAGGAATGTCTCAGAGCTTCGATAGACCGTAAAGACTCAAGACCATTGAAAGAGGTATGTTGGGTGCCAACCCCTGAAACAGCTTCACACTCCAGCGCAACCCCTTGATTGTCAGAGGCAACAGATTTTGGTAAGAATTCCACTGCCTTGCTGGAGGAAACCCTTGACAAGATATCGCAACCTCGGCCCCCATCCTTTTCTGGTTCAGCAAACCCTCCTGCAGAAAGATTTGAAGGCAAAAGCCCCCCCACCACTCCTGTTGGAGTTACCTTGGGAAGACCATTCTCTCCCTCAGTCACACGATGCCCCCTCGAAACCGCTAAAGATGGTGTCCCCAACAACGCAAGACCTGCAGAGGGTTCGACCCTTGGCAAAGAGGGGCCCTGCGCGATATGAAAACCTCTACACCCTAACCCTTCTTCGAAACCACCAGTACCAACAAGAGGAAGGGGGTTACCTTGAAAATCCGAGAGCTTCGAGACCGGATCGTGGTTGAGGCCTGCTTTGAAAAGCTCTTCAGAAGTCTGAGGGCAACAGCTGATAGGAAGATGCTGAAACCCAAAACTGGAACCACTCCGCGGCTCGATGAGATTATAACCGGCATCCCCGCAACCTGTCGAGAAACCTCCCCAAGCTGCTTCAGCTGCTAAATCAAGCGATGATCGGTTTGGGAAGTATAGATCTAGATTCTTCTCTGAGATTTCTACCCCCCAGCAGGTGAGTAAATCCTCCGGCGATGGCTCTAGCTCAACAGAGAAACTATCAAGACCCATTGTGAACAAAAAACTACCCTCTTAAACAAAACTGCCAACGCCCTCAAACCTCGCTTTCCTTCAGCAGCCCTAAACTCCAAAAAACGTTCAACGGAGCCAGATGCGCGTCCACAAAAAGCCCCCATACTGAAGAAAGCAAGTTCAACGCGACACTTACCGGTGGCAGGCGGGCTCGAAACGGTAGGAAGCTGCACGGAAAAGCCCTAGCACCTTCTGCAAAACCCTAGCCCTCTCCATCGTGACCCTCGAATAAATTAAATGTTAAAAATAATTAAATAATATTTATAGTTTGAATTTATATATTTATTTTATTTTTAATAATTATATGTTATGTGATTCAAAACTCATCAAAATAGTTATCTTATTTGATAATTAATTCTATTTAACTTATTGAGAATTAAAAAATAAATAAATAAATATAAATAAAAATAAATAAATAAAAAAATAAAATAAAAATAAATAAAATGAATAAAAAAATAAAATAAATAAAAAAACAAAACAAAATAAATAAATAAATAAATACTAATAATACTAATAATAAATAAATAAATAATAAGAAATAAAAAAAATTTAGGAATGAAGAGCAGGTATCCAGCCTTTGCTAACAATCCACCCATCATCTCTGTTGAGGTTAACCAGTCTCTTTTCGATTTCCAGGGCTTCTCTCAACTTGCAGTGGTAGAAATGGTCAATCCTCGCAATAACCTCAGCATCTTCAATGCAAATGTGATGGCTTGTCTTATTTCTTATTATTTGTTTATTTATTTATTTATTATTAGTATTATTATTATTTATTTAAATTTTATTTATTTATTATTATTTATTTCTTATTTATTTTTATTTTTATTCATTTATTTTTATTTTTTTTCATTTTATTTTTTTTCATTTTATTTATTTATTTTATTTATTTTAATTTTTTATTTTTTTTAAATTCTCAGTAAGTTAACTAGAATTAATTATCAAATAAGATAACTGTTTTGATGAGTTTTGAATCACATAACATATAGTTATTAAAAATAAAATAAATATATAAATTCAAACTATAAATATTATTTAATTATTTTTAACATTTAATTTATTCAATAAAAATAACAACAAATAAATAATTATTACTCTAAAAATAAATATATATAAATAGTAATCATTTATTTTATTCTTCAAAAATATATTAAATTAATAATTATTATTTTTATTAAAAATAAATATAAATATATAAAATTCAAATTATAAACATTAATCATTTGATTTATTCTTTATAAAATAAATAAACCATTGTTAGTTTGATTTGAGTCAAACTCGTCGTTATTTTACAAACGGCTAGTTGGAGCTTTACTATCTATTTAAAGTTGTTACTTGATCAGATTTTCCATCTTGTCCTGATGATGAAACACACTGGCTGGTTCGAAACGCGTCGACCAAATCTCTTTTGATATGATTTTCACCGAAAGTATTTTAATCACAATTTATGGATCACAAAAGGAAAATTCCTAATCTTGGAAAATATGGTAATAATGCGTTCCGGTTAGCTTTACCTCTATACATGCAAGTTTATGATGTTGTAAATGTGGAGAACTTAATATTATATGAGCCTCCTTTGATTGAAAATCAAGGAGAGAATGTTCAGGTTCCAACAATAGAATATGTCTCTCCTGAATACTTAGAATAATTGCAGCAAGATACTATTCTTGACAGGAGAATAAGGACTTCACGTAGGGGAAATATGGAGTACCTTTGTGTGGGGCTCAAGGAAACTAATCCAAGTAAAGCCAAATGGATTGAGATTTTAAGCATGCGGGAGTTGTACCCTCACTTGTGCGGCTGATTGAAAATATCATTTTGGTGGTCCAAAATATTCTAGTGGGGAGGAACGATCTAGGGATCAGAAAAATGGTCAAAACTAAAGTGCTTGAAATCACTTGAAACTGGAACCAGATGGTAGTTCTCATATTTCTTAATCCAATGCCGCTTGAATCACCTCAAACTGACATCGTATGCTCAATTTATGATGTTCTGAAGTTTTGGCCAAATAACTAAAAAAATTGTGAAGCAGGGTTGGCTGGTTGCTGACTAGGTAGGTTGTACACTAGCATCAATAGTTGACTAAGCATACACAGTAGGCTATATGACCCAATGCGAGTTTGACACATGGAGGGACTATACTAATGTAGTTTTCATATTCTTATTGGTTCGTTAGTGTGAAGTTGCCCAATCAAAGGTTGTCACGTGGCCCAATGAGAAGGCATCATGTGGCACCCCATAGTTGGCCAAAAATTTACAAAGGTTGCCCAAAAGCCTTGGCTGGGTTCGACCCCTTGACCTTCCAGCCATCAATACCATGCTCTACTGCTAAACCACACATTGTTTCTTACCTCTATGGTCACCAACTTATATTCAAAGTCATATTGCTCGGTGTTTGGGGAGTGACCGAGCGATGAGCCCCGACCCTTGGTCACGTTACCACCTATGTGCCCATGGAAAAAGACTTGGATGGAGGGGTGAGTCACTTAGCCCTAGCCCCAAGATTCGTGGGCACCCACAGTACCATGCGAAAGACTTGGCAGAAGGGGCGGGGCACTTGGCCCTAGCCCCGTTCCCATCGACCACCGTTATGACCAACGATGAATATGTGAGGGGACTTTGGTGTTGGGGGAGGGAAATTAGCCCCAACTCCTAGCCCTATGGACAACTATGTGACCCCTCACCAAAACTAGACGGAGTGGAGTGGCGAGGGCGGACGGTTAGCCTGACCCCCGCCCACATGGCCTCCATGTGACCATATCCGACGCTTAAGGGAGATTGGCGCGATTAAGGAGGTGAAAATTTGCCCCATTTTCAGCGGGAATCTCACTAGCACTGGGTGAATTTTTCAATGGACGATTGGTAGAAAGACGGAAAATGTAGAACGGTTAGCCAGATTTGTAGTTTTGCAGAACAATTAATAGAATTTGGTCAACAAAACATAACTTGCTCAATTTTTTTACCTTTTTGAGCTCAAGAAGAGCCTAGATAGGGGTTTTTGAGCATTCTGAATCCATTGGGATCACTATTTTTTTCAGTTTAAGCTCTATAAACTTATGCATTTACAGATTTGAGCACATAATTGAAGAGGCCCAACATTGGAAGCTGGACCCAGAGACGTAGCCAAGGAGGCGTGAACTTCGTTATCAATTTGATGTTTTTTGTTGTTGTGTATGGTTCATATTCTCTGTTTTGTTTCTACAAACTGAGTTTCAAAAAAACTAAAGTTTATGTGCTTTTGCAACTTGATCCATTTCCCACAAGACATAAACCTACTTGCAAAGTTTTAATAGACCTTCAAGTTGTTAATTTCATATCATTAATTTTCATGTTTGTTAATATATTGCAAGTATGTTAAATTTTTGGGGTAGTTTTGTAGAAAATATGGAAGGTACCAATGTAAAATCATAGCTTATAAAGCCCGTAGAGGAAAAAAAAATCTACTACAGATACTGGAACATTGAGCTAGCAGAAATCACTTAAGCATGTAAATGGTTCTAGACATGCAACCAGATTTTCTAATAGCAAAACCATCCATTACGTTTAAAAAAAAAATCAATTTAGTTATCCCTAATTTGAATGTTATAGTGCCTTCAATGGAGCCAAGAAATCTTCACTAGCAAAATGATCACCATATATATAATTAGTTATCTATGAAAATGTAATTTTGTTGGATATTAGGCCTATACATATAGAAGTTATAACATAGTAGACCTCTTCATAATATTTTGTTTTGAAGATGGAAATCATTAGCCTAAACTTCAAAATTTTGTACTTTTGTTATATTGCGATAGATTCAAAGGTATATTTTTAATATAAAATATTTTATGTTATGGTTTAAAAAAATAATAAGAAATCTATCACAACTTATTTTTTAATCAATTGTCAATGAGATATAGGTTGGGTGACTAGAGAAATGTTGTTATCCTCCCCATTTAAATTAAATTTTTTGGGTTATTTAGGAAATAATTGTTGAAATTATAAAAAATTTACTCCTAAATTTATATTTATAATTATTAAAATGAATTTCATATTTTTAATTCCTTTTGGATTATTAAAATGAATTTAACATTTTTAATTATTTTTGGGTTGGGGTAAATTGCATTTATTTTTAAATAGATATTGTTGAAAAGTTTTAGGTGTTTTATTAGGGAAACCAAACCAAAGAAAAAATTTCATCTATGTAGAATGACATAAGATAACAAAGTACTAAGACAATCAAAATTAAACTTACAAAAATTGAAAAGGAGGACTTTCAGGCTTTGGACATGAATGATAGGAACTAGAAACCAATAGAGCAAGAACATAAGATAAACTCGGAGGAATGATCATAATTTATGGTTTCAACCTAGATAGGATTTTTTTTTTCACCTAGGATGCCAAGGCGTTGTTCAATGTGTTCCATCATTTGGTCCAGGTCTTTTATATGGTGATGTAGATGCTCAAACGAATGGAGGATGTCAAAACAATGCTCATGTTGGTCCAACAAAGTTCCGCCAAGGAGGAAATTCATGTTCCAATATAAATCTATTGTGTGCATATAATGGTTAAAGAGTTCACGAGTATGCCAAGTATCTATTACCTAGTCTGCCATCTCAGCAAGTACCTATGTGTCTAATAGTGTGGGTAAGTTCCTCATGGATGGGACCTTGAGTGAGTTTGCAAAAGCGAGCAACAATTTCCTCAAAGTAGTGGTGCATACATTTGCTTCCCCCTACAGGCTCATTCTTAATAATAAGTTATGGATGCAGGCACATTGATGAAGCATGGTGAAGAGCCCAAAAGGATCAAGTGATAGAAGGTTGAGGGAGGGGGGATGAGAAATTATGAAGGGGGCGGGGAGAAAAATTATGAGGCACAGGAGAAAAATAATACATGATGAGGACCACCAATGAGAGAAACAACAAGTAGCTTATAAGGAGAGAGAGAAAGGAGAGTCAACTAAAAAAGGAGCAAGGTGAATGATACGAAGCCAATAATAAAAAAGGCCAATAAGCTATTTCGCAGAGTAGATGCCAAAAGAATAAAGAAAAAAAATAACAAGACCCATCTACACTAACCAAAGAGAAAAACACAAGAAGGATGGATAAGAATTGTAGAGCAAGAGGGGGAGCGTAGAGACAGAGAGGGTTGCATAACTATAAGGAGTCCAACAGAGATGCATCGAAAAGCTTTTTCCAATAAGGTGGAGTGGTTACACCTTTTATGCAGAAGATCCTAGGTGTAATAGATGCTTGACCGCCAATTAACCTACAAGATAAAAGAAACTATAGAGAAAACATAGACCTTTTGAGATTTTGGAAATTACCATCTACACTGCAATTCCATACAACAACAGAAAAATTGACACTACTAAAGTGGTGGTTTCCCAATAGAAGCTGCCAATTGTTGCCAGACCGAGGCTCAAAAGAGCAAGTGATTGACAGAGAATTGAAATTGAAGTTTCTGCAAGCCACAACTTATGAGATGGGTTTGTTTCACTATTTACCAACAACATCAAAATTGTTCTAGGTCTGGACGAGATGTGAGGATCCATAACCATGATTAACACTCGTTGGTACTTCTCACAAGTGGAGTCTCAATAGACAGACTTTATGTATATATTACAATCAAGAAATAGATGTGGAGTGATCAATGATTTATTTATACAAATGAAAAATTTCATGTAGAACAATGGAATAATACAATCATATTAATAACAAGGGCATGCTACCATGTCCCCTGATCCTTTGGCCAGGTGTGACAACGACAAATCTGTAACATCCCTAGTAAAAAATCCATGTAAAAGATATAAGACCATGGTCATGGGACATGTATTCCACGCTAAATGTTGGGAAAAACATCGTAGCGGGTGTTCATTTTGGTTTATTATGGATAAGGAAATTGGTAAAGAAAATGGCAAAGGAAAAAGAGGAATTATTGCCATTTTATTTACAAAAAAATGGAAAATAGGAGAAAAGGAAGGTGAAAGGTCACAGGTTGCATGTGAGGAGGAAAATGAAGGAAAAATAATGGAAATTGAAGAAATTAGAGGCCTAATTAATAAAAAGTATCAATTGGCAAGCTTTTGCAAGGCTTTTTTCATTTCAAATTTGGAGCTCTCTCTCTATTCTCTCTCTCTCTCACTCTTGGACACTTAGATTTTTCTTGTAGCACTTCAGCTTTGGATCAAGAAAGGAAAAAAAGGAAAAGGGGAAGAAAATATCAAACAAGGAAGAGTGGGATGAAGTAGCTACAACATGTTTACTTGCAGGTATCAATTTTCATGTGTGATTTCCTTTACTATATTTGGCATGCATGGTTATGCATGTGTGTCATTGGTTCTCATTTTGTCATTAGCATTGGTTTTTCCATGTGTGACAGTGTTCTTCATCCTTGCATTTACATTTTTGGATAGCCATGGTGTGATGTGGTTCTCGTGTTTTAGTTGATTTGGATTTCCAGACGGATTAGAAGTTGAGTGAGGTGGGTCTCTAAAAGAAAAGAAAAATGGTATAGTGATCCCTGAACCAGATTGTGGATTGCATTAAAGCCACTAGCCTAGTAACCCATGAACTAGACTGTGGCTTGTAGTAAATATAGGTATTGTGTGCCTCGATGGGCCTAGGAATCCTCAACCGGTGAATGGTAGGATATACGGTAAATCCTAGAGGTGGGTACTCTCCATCAGGCCTAGGAATCCTAGGATGGGATATACAGTAAAACATGAAGGATGGAGTCTCGGTTAGGGCCTAGTGATCCAGTGTGGATTGCAGTAAATCCCAAATACTGAAGTATAGGTTAGGGCCTAGTGATATGGTGTGGATTGCAGTAAATCCTAGAGAATAGGAGACAAGAAAATTCCTCTTGGTGTAGGTGGAGAAATCTAGTGGAATCCACACTTGTTTATGGCCTAGCGATATAGTGGGGATTATAATAAAACTTGGTATTATGTGTTTATTGTTTATGGCCTAGTGATCTGGTGAGGATTGTGTAAAGCGTAGTTCTATTGATGAGGGTGAGGTGGTTTAGCCTCAGGAAGCCCTAGCTGATTTTGGTTATAAGTCCCACATTCGTGCTTGGAATATGACACAAGGGTGATTGTCTGAAAGAAATATTTGGTTCAGCCAATCTATGGTCGGGTGGTACATTGAATTTCCATACCAGGTTGTCTTTTGCATTCATTAATAAGAGTTCCTTTCCTTTATATCTTATGTGCAAATGTACTGGTTCATATGTGGCCTTTATGGCTATTGTATCCTTGTCATTTTTGTTGGTTATATGCCAGTTATGAGAATTTTTATGACAATGATAATGTATGGATCTCATCATGCTTTGACTTGTGAATGAATGAAAATTTAATAAATGACCTAATAGATGATAATGCAGCTAATGGGATAAGGCATCAAAGCTTCTTAGCGATTCTCAGATAAGTATGAGACCCATATGCTAAGATATGTTATTATGACATGTAGGTTACATGTCCATGATGTGTTCGATGAAATGTATTTCATGGTTAGGCTTGGTTAGGTGAATTCCTTGATCAAGTTTTGTGTTAGAGGCCTTTTCTTGGTGTCATTTATTGTCTTGGAAATTCTTATCAAGTTTTTGGAAGTGGTTTGGAGACTAGCCCTGAAAAAGTGGCTTAAATCTCACAGTTTTTGGCATAGAACTGGTTGAAAAAGGCTATAATCTCTCCCTTGTAGGCATTGTGGGAGTGAATATAGGGTTCTAATTGTATGCATGCCTTGTTAAGGGAATGACTCGGGGTAAATTTCATTGAAAGACTAGGTTAACTCGAGGTATGGACACCTAGAGTGGTGGATTAGCTCCTGGGGGTCCTGTATCACCTGAGGGAAGTCTGTAAAGTGTTGGTTAGTCGGTTCCACTTCCTTAACTACACTTATGGATTTGAATCATATCATAGTAACTCTTCGTCAGATTTTTAGCCCGGTAGGAAGGTAACTTGGGTAAATGTCAGAGGAGGGTGTTACAGATTGGTATTAGAGCATGGCCCAACACTTCGACTGGATGGGTAGAATGTGTTTTTCATGCATACATGTCAGTTGCATATGTGTTATTTATGTTTTGGAATATGTGCTTGTTTTGTATGCATGGTGGTGGTCATTGTTGTTTTTGTGTCACCATGTAGGAGTTGATGATGATTTTTTTATGATGTGTTTGTCATGAATGCATGTTGGTTGTATATGCATTTGTTATGCTTGTTAATGTATATATGTTTTTATGCATGCATTGTTATGGTTATGGTTATGCATGCATAATAGGCTAGATATGCATTGTGAGGCCATTGTATATATTTATGTCATCATGATGTTGTTGATAAGATATGATGCTGAAACGTTGGCTAAGATAGAGCAGGAGATGCAGACTATTAGAGAAAAGTTGCATCACTAGAATTTGGAGTAAGAACATATCTTCATACATGAATTGTATGTTTGGCATGTATGTATTTTATTTAATGTATTTTTATATTCATTAGGGTTATATAAATGTTTTTCATTTTATTGTTGTTGTGGTTACATGCATGGCAGATACTAGGGAATCAATGTGGTCATATGTACATGTGTCGAATAGTCATGAATGATAGTAACTTGTTATTATATGCATTGTTGTTGCTGTTATATGACAATTAACTTGATGATTATGTTATATGTTGTTGATGAGTATGTTATATGTTGACTTGTTGTTGTTATATGTTAGTTAACTTGATGATTAGGGTTATTCCATTAAGAGCTTGATGGTATATGTATCGTGTTGATCTGGATTGGTTTGTGTAGATGGTTATGGTTATGACATTCAGGTATGAGATGATATATTTGTGATATTGTGTTGTACTAATCTATACTGACTGTGTATATGTTATTTTTATGCATGAATGAAATTTTTTTATTATTTTATGATGTGATCATGTTAGCTAGTTACTATTATGGATATCATGACCTTATTTATGTTTGAGTTGATGTGTTGAGAAGTTATATTGTGCTTATCTAGATTGATTGTGCAAACAAGATAGCCTCCCTTGATATACATTAAGGTATGGGCTTTCTTATATCATCTACTTGGTGCTTGATTGTTTGATTATGTCATCTATTTGGTGTTTAATGAGTGTTTGGTGTCTATTATGTCATCTAGTTGATTTATCTAACGTGGTACGTTTATAGTTTGTTTGAATGTTTGATTAATTTCATGATATGAGTATATGTCTATAAGATTACTTGAAGAAATGATCTTGTTTTAAGATGGTTGTACTAACACAAAAGTATTGAGACAACTAATATGTACTTGAGTGTAAGTAGGTGATAGTTGTAGTAGTATGTATTATGACTGATGATTGTGAGTTGATTGTTAATTATGACATGGTTTTTAGACTTGGTAAATGTTGATTTCAAATTAATATACATGATGTATTGATCTTTGGAAAATGTGGCTGACATGTGCGTTTAGTTACAAGGAAGCGTGTTTGGCACAACAAGGTAAGATAGCTAATATATTGTATATTTATTTATGTGCTGAAAATTATGTGGTTATGGAAGTATGATGCAGGGGATTGCATGGCAAAGAGACTTCCATGAAATCTTGGTGAATTCAGGTTGAGATTTCCTTTGGAAGCGTTGGGAACCATGGGGTTATTTCATGGTGTTTGTTGCCAGTCTTGTGTTTTTAGTCTTTTGTGATTTGTTGTGCTTGATTTGCAGTATTTCTTGCATCTAGTTCATGATCATTCCATTTTATTGTGGTGTTGTATTGCTATTGGATTTCACGGTTTTTCTTCCTTTTTGTTTCTTGTTCTCTCCTTTTATGTATTGATGTCCTTGGGAATTGGTTGGGAATGAGAAATTTAATGGATCTTGGGGAGAGCTGAATGGAACTTGATAGGTAATGTAAGACTCGGATGAAGCTTAGTGCATGTAAAAGGGCAGTGGAAGGTAAGAATATGATAAACGGTTGGACTAGTTGGGTCCATTGTCGTAAATGGATGGTGGCAGTGTAGACATGAGAAAGGTGACCAGAAAGGTAAAGTAAATGGATTTGAGGCATCATATGCATTGGCTATGTTGGGAACTGTTGTTCTCAATTTTGTGCATGTTGTGAGTGGATAAAGGGCGCTCTCTTAACCTTGACCTTATGCTATCTGGTAATTATGTTGTGATCATGACTATGTTGATGTTTATATGTGTATACATGTATGTATGTATGTATGTCGTGTCTGACAGGGTCATCATGGATCATGATTGTTTAATTCTAATGTTTGTATGTATATATGTGTGTATGTATGTCGTTGTCTGACGGGATCATGATTGTTTTATGCTAATGATTATATAAATGTATGTATCTATGTATATATGTCACTATCTGATAGTGTTGCCAGGGATCATTCTTGTGGAGGAATGATTTCTTAAGTAGATGAATGGCATGAAGAGGTTTCTGGTCTTATGAGGAATCAAGAGGGAAGAGTAGCTCTGACAGATTTATGAGGTCAATATCATGTGGATATGAGTTGATATTATGTGTTTATACTATGCTTATGTGTTGGAAAGGTAATACTGAGAGATACATCAATGGAATGAAAATAACGCGATCCATGACATGCTAGGATAAACATGGATGAAAGAGAGACACTAGAAGCAAGGTTGCTTGGTAGACACAATGTGGTTTTGGATGTGAAGTACTATTTTTGTGTATATGGTGTGCATGTTGTCTATTTAGTGATTGTACCTATGGTGATGTGTAAATGTTATATACGTAGTATTGTGTACACATGATGTTGTGCGCTTTTTGTATATATGGTGTTGTGTGTATATTGCATATGCAGTGCAGGGTATGGATGGTGTTACGTACATGTTGGGTATGCAGTGTTGTGTACATATCGTGCTCTACACAATTGGATATGTAGTGTTGTGTGCACATGGTGTTGTGTACATATCGTGCTCTACACAATTGGATATGTAGTGTTGTGTGCACATGGTGTTGTGCACATGTTGGATATGGAGTGTTGTGTACATATGGTGTTATTTACATGTTGTATATCCAGTGCTATGTACATATGGTGTTGTGTGCATGTTGTACATATGGTGCTATGTACGTATGGTGTTATGTGCATGATTGTACATGTGGTGTTGTGTACATGTTGTACATGTGGTGTTGTGTGTAGGTGGTGGTTTTGTGTACATGTCGTGCACATGGCGTTGTGTACATGTGGTGCTATGTACATGTGGTATTGTGTACACGTTGTATAGGTGGTGCGATGTACATGTGGTGTTGTGTACACATTGTGCAGGTGGTGTCATGTACATGTGATGTTGTGCACACATTGTAAAAGTGGCACTACTACATTTGGCGGAAATTTCGACACCTGTTTCCGACGCTTTTGACCAAATGTCGGAAATTTTCCCAAATTTTTTCCATCCCGCCCGAAACCGTCGCTATACCGACGTCTATAGAAAAGTGTCGCAATACCGACACTTAAACAAGTGTCGCAATTGCGACGTTTAAAGGAAGACGTCGCAATTACGACACCATGGCCCAAAGCGTCGCTATTAGGAGGCGAGCTGCAACGTGCGTGAGCTGATATAAGGTCATCGCCATTCCTGACGTTTGGAAGTACCGTCCTAATAGCAACGTAGCCTTTTAAAGCAAGGCCAGACATAACGTGATTATTTCAACGCTACATAAAAATGCCAAACTTATATGGGCCCTACACAAAAATTCGGGAAACTTATATGCGGCGGCTACCTGCAAAAATGTTTGTGTTTGTCAGCCAATAGCTACGATTGATATCACCGCGCGCATTCGCTCTGTTCTTGCGGAACGGCATTTTCCCTGGCAGTCGCCCTCAGCGTTCGCCCTCAGCTCTTGCAGAACAACATTCGCCCTCAGCTCTTGCAAAATGGTAAGTTCTTACTGCAGGCCCTTCCTCCTATAGTAGGGTTGACTCTATTTGGGTTTTTTTGGTCAATTCCATTGGATTGTGTTAGGCATATGCAAGGCATATTTGAAACTCTAACTCTGTCTTCCGGTGTCTTATTAGAAATTATTTCAGTTTTCATTTTGTGTTTTCAAGTTAGATATTGTTTTCAAGTTTTTACATTTATAATTTTATTGCAATGTGACAGACTGATCAGAGCAGTGCAGGAACAACCCCGAGACGAGATGATCGCGGAAAGAGGCCAGCAGAAGAACATGTAAAGTGCCAGCATTTCTCTATCTTTAGGTATTTTAGTTATTTACATAATTGAAATAATATTAATTTTGTTCAAATATGCAGACACCTAGCCATGGTACGCCTGATGATTCCCTCTTTGAGGAAGAGCTTTTTTCATCCCTATCTCCAGTGTTGTTGTTGCAAAAAAAAGGCACGAGATGCAACGTCGGAATTTAATGCTTTGATAGATGCGCCTCAAACACCTGAAACAGAAGAGAGGATACAACATCTTATGAGGCAGCTAAATAGATATCAGGTAATAATAAAAAGTCAAAAGGATATTTTTTTTGTTCTGCATGAGATGAATTGTGATAGTTTGATTTTTAATTTTTACATTGACTAAACTAACAAAATGTTCTTTTGTATGTAGCGTTTTCTGGCACTTGCTGAACCCGGTGTTGGTGGTAGTGGGACACAAGGGCAAGAGATTTCCCAGCAACCCTCTCGTACACCTTCTACTCCTTTAGGTGCCAGCCAAGAAACACACCATGCCCAAGCAGACACCCAGCCAACCGCTGAACGTGTTGGCAATGATGAGGCTGATATGGCCAACTACATTATTGCATTTCCTGGAGCTACACGTGTCAGCTCCATAGGGACCATTAATGGCACGTTGTTGGTGAACGATGACAATGAGCCAGGCAAGGAAGGAAGGTATTACCCTTTTTACCCAACCCCGCCGCCCGCCCAACCATACGTACAGGGTGGAATTCCCAGAATTCCAACCTGAAAAAAAGAACTTTTAGATTATCCAGAAGCCCTTTTTGGGGTCGGCACATTTGACAGAAAAGCGGTGGCTCAGGTAGCCGGCAAATATTTGAAATATACCAGGGACACCTATAGGACGCAATTGCAATTTAACCCTAGATATGAGTGTCCTCTCGCAGTTTCAGAGAGTGAGTGGATAGCACTCATCCATGACGGAAAAGAGAAAAGGGCAAAGAAAGAAGGAAAAATGCCAACTGGACCCGCAAGGTAAATTACAACTTTAATTCAATAGCTTTAATTTTCTTTATGTCTAAAATAAAAGTGTGCTACATCATATCTGACTTCAATCTTTTGATGCTAGGTTGCCTGACACCTCAAAGGCAACCAAAGCTAGGATAGAGAAAAAGGGCCATCACAAGCTCGGCCGGGGTGGCTACTTGAAATTAGCTGCAAGAATTGTAATTAAGTAGCTAAACATCTTATAATTAATTGTATCGCCTTCCAACGTTTTTGTAATCCTATCAGATATGATTAAAAATACACAATCATATATAATGTAGGGTGATGACTTCGGAACAGTAACTACAGAGGAAGATAGAAATATCGCTTTCCGTTTTGGCTATCAAGCTGTAGTTGAACGTCGCAGAAGCTTGGGGCAGGTCCCAAGATCTAGAATGCCTGATAAGGTAAAACATTAACCTTTAAATATTTTTGTTTTCGTCCATAAATTTAATGTCTAACAACTTTGTTTAAATCAGGGGAGCAACACTACCGACGAGGTAAATAACCCAGTTTTAGAGCCAGATGTAGATGATCCTCTCGTGCAACCTGATCATTGTAGTGGGGACCGGGCCGACAATGCTGCTATCAGTGAGGGCCGTGACGGTAATTAATTTCCACTTATAATTTATTCTAATTATACCTTGATGGTTGTCCTTATAACGTTTTTTGTTTAAATGACAGAGAATGTTTCCCTTGAGGATCTTACCACCAGAGAGGAAGACAGGGAAACAGTCCCAACGGCGACAACTGGTGCACCAGGTAAATAATTTCATTGCAATTTTTTTTATTAATATTACCGAACTAGTTCAATGATATTTAAAAACTGATAATTAAAATTTAATATTATCTGTTTTTGGAGGCGATGCCCCGTCACTGGATGAGACCAGACATCGTGACAATGCAACTAGGTCAGCGGCGACAACTGGTGCACCGGGTAAATAATCTCATTGCAATTTTTTTTATTAATATTACCGAACTAGTTCAATGATATTTAAAAACTGACAATTAAAATTTAATATTATCTGTTTTTGTAGGCGATGCCCCGTCACTGGATGAGCCCAGACATCGTGAATACGCAACTAGGTCAGCGGTGCGGGTTGAAAGGCACGAAACAGGAGCAGAGCACGATGATATTGATGATGTAATTAGGAGCTTTAAAAATAGGAAGAAGAAAAAGAAAATTTGACAATGTAAATTATTGTATTATTATAAGACAAACGTTACCATACTTGGAACATTTTTTTGCGTTATATAAAAAACTCATTTATCATACTATTTTTATGTCAAGCATTAATTGCAATGTTTCCTTGCGTACTTTTTGTTGAATTGTTTTTTTATTAGTTATTGAATATTTTTTTTTATGCTCATGAAAGTAAAAAAATGAAATATAGATTGGGTATTGGGGAATTGAGAGTGATGTGAGGGGGGGGGAGGGGCCATAAGAGCTTCCACCTTCACGTGGTTGGCCCTGTTTAGTAGAGAATAATTTATTGGAGCAATTTAATCTTGGAGCAAACCTCCCTCGATCCAGCGTAGCAACAAAAAAGTCATTGTTGACTTAGTTGCTACTCTTTCAGATCGTGGGAGGCTTGTTCCAAGTTCATGTGACTCCAATAAATTGTTCTTGAAACTAAGAGGAGCTTATTCAGGTATGTTTGGACATTTTCAACATATGTTCTAACATTATCTTAAGAATGCATCTTAGAGTAAAAAATACTACATCAATTACTTGTATTTATTGTATAGATAATGATGGATTTTGATTGACTTGGCAGTGCGGGTACAAATCCTCTTGCATCATGAGCAATACAACTTGTCAACCAGGGTCATGTCTAGGATATTTTTGCTTGTGCGCTTGACCAGGTTCGTAATGTCACATTTTGTAAGTTCCTTTACGGTTCATAATTCAATATTAAGCTTGTTCATGATTATTATCTAGGTTTTTTGTATGTGTTTTTTCATCTATTTGATTGTAAGCAACTTTGCATGTTTCCTGTTGTTCACTATGATTTCTCCCATTACCACTCCCAGGATGAATCCAACTTTATTGTTACATAGTTTACTTTATTGTTACTATGATTTCTCCATTTACGATTTCATAGGTTACATCATGTAAAGTTGTCAATCTCAGGTTGGTGATGAGCTTTAGTTCTTCAGATTTGGGGCTTTTCTGATATTTTCTCCCTCATGTCATTCCTGCATCACCTCGTTGTTTGAGCATGCCAATTGTCTACCACTTGTACCAATTGGCACATGTCAATCTCTGAGTGGTGCCACATTTCACCTATTTTCGGTGAGAGTTTAGGGTTTCTCTAACATAGCTTCAGAAATCCGATTCAGTGCCTGCTTGAATATTGTCACATAATACTTATGGTTTGGATTGATGAGCATGTTATGAATGGTTGGTTGATTCATAAGAACCACCCATAAATCTGCTATCCCTTCTGGAAAATAAAAAATTTCTTTGACGAGACGAGTTTCATGCTTTGAAAATGGCTTCTATTCCTTGATAGCAAAAAAAACTATTTTGCGCATAAACAAAAGATTACAAAGTAACTAACTTTTAAACGCGTGCATAAAACCAACTCCTTGTACATTCCATTAAACATACTGCGTCTCTGAACATTTATAACGTATTTACCACTGTGTCTTTATTACGCATACACGCAAAAGTTACCTCGGTTTTTGCTTTTACACCTTGCCTATGTAATAAAAAAATCATAATTCAATATTAAAGTAATGCATAAAGCTTTTCACAACAATAAAGGAAAGGGTTATGGCTGAGTCAAATTTTATTGTTATTGACAGTGTAATGAAATGTATCTCAATGCTATGGTTTTGGCCTTTTTATTGGTTGAATTAGAGGACCCAGTTGAAAATATTGGGGCCAAGTAGGTTGGTTTTCCTTTTTGCTGATGGTTTGGTGTATCTAATTGAATTAGTTGCCTAAGGTATTTTGGTTGCAAACTCCTTTTCATTTTTCATACAGTATTGGCCTTGTGGAATACATTTGATTGTGTGGTCTTGTTAGATCTACAACATTTGTAGTTGTTTAGTCTTATGACCGAGGTGCACTTTTATTATGGAAATAGTTGATGCAATATTGTCATTTAATCCTTACTGCAAGGTAGCATGTTGAGAAGTTTCTTGTGAAACATTTGGTATTCAAAATGACACTTGATCCTATACAGCATCATGCACTTGACTTCAAAATTCATATTCAAAGTGTGCCGGACAATTCTTGCAAAATTTCAAATATTTATGTTGTTTTAAACCATTATCTTTTTCATGTATTGGATGCTGAAAATGTGAAAAAGACTTTGGTATGAAACCAACTAGTGAATAATTTCCAGCAAAACAACCACTTCCAAGACATGATTTAGAAGTAGAAAATATTTACTTATGAAGCATAGAAAGATATCCTTGATGCATTGTCAATGTTTGGCTAGGGTTATTTTTGGAGAAAATAACTCCTTATTCCTAGAATAGTGATCTTCAATACAAGTAAATGCCAGAGAAGAGAGATCATCGTGTGACGTAACAAAACTGAAATTGGACCCCTAAGGAGAGCTGGTGTGTCTACAATCGCTCTGTCAGCATTTTCCCTTGGTTTACCCCGTTCTTTTCCTCCAGCCTGAGTCTTAATTGACTTCTTCTTTCTTCGGGTTTATTTATCAAATTCGTAGAATTTGATAAACAAATACTATCCACAATGGTTGGACTTTAATTTATATTCCCGACTTTATATTATCTACAATCCTTATAACCAATGTTTAACTTTCAACACTTTGTATTTATACTCCACGTTTCTTTTTAAATAAATAACTTGTAGTGAACTTTCGGCTCTATATTTCACCACCCAGCCTTACAACAATCACCCTCCAGACTTATGCTAATTATCCGCCAATCGTTTAATTATACAATTTCATTATACTCCGGCCCCACCTATATATATCAATAACCAATCAAACACTCGTATCGTACCTGGCTATCCTCCGCACACCTTAGTTAACCTCCGGGCAAGTTCAACATGCGACCACCGTCCGATGGCCCTTCTCCAAATCAACGACTCTTGGCAATTTCGCTCGGCTTCCAACGTCGGGCTTTAACGTGCGATGGCGCGGGTTAAACGGTGGTTTTCCAGGGGTCACTTCGCCACGTGTCGCTTTCCCTATGGAATCGCTCGCGAATAGGAAATACCACCTACTCCGCAAAAGCGGTGCGATATGGGCAACCCGCTTTTGTGATTCCGCTCGTGGTTTTGGTACAGGGCTTGACCACGGGTGCAAGTCTGGTTCCGCTATCCTTTTGTTTGTTAACTCATGTCCAATCCTCGGGTCAGGTTCTGAAAGCACAACAATATTGTCTCTTTATTAAGCGGGATTTTTATATTTGAACAGTGTTCACGACCCCGGTTCTCTACACAAACCTCGCCTTCGGGTGGGGTGAGTTCACAGGGTTATCCAACAATTTACGGGAATTCAAAGACAGAAGAATGGAATTATCAGTACCCAATCGCCTCACAGTTAAACAATTCTTCACAATTAGCAGTTCGAGATAATTCAATGGCAACTAAGCTTGGAAATCATTTAACTGGAAACAATTGTTCACACACGGAGGTTTATTGCAGAAATCCCCTCTCTACTCTCCTCTTCCCTCTCTACTTTTATTCATCCGAGGAATTACAATTTATATACATAACATATGGCTCTTCGGTTCCTCTGAGAGGACCGTTCTAGAAATCAAAAGATATAATTATAATAATTCAACTAACTGAAACTGTTCGACTCCTACAACTCTAACTAGTCTAAGTAATACAGTCAGCTGAGGTATTGACACCTAGTTGTTACAACTCAAATGTTTTCGAACCCTCCTAGCCACAACATGTGGAAAAAACCTCCTACATTGCTGGCTAGTGCCTAATGCCCCTGCATCATCGTGTGACATAAACCTATTAACAAAAGTGAACAGGGAATGATTATTAATTATGGCATACTAAGTTGTAAGTGATTTTGACTATTTGTCTTTAACATGTAAAAATGTTAAATTCCAAACTTACATCATCATGGTTTGGCATCATGAGCTTGACTAATTGTCCACCATGCTCATAATTTCATTGTTGTCTTCATATCTATAAACAACGTTTCAAATAATAATAATAAAGTTCTATAAGAAAAATTCAGACCTCCATGCTGTTGCTCCTTGTGAGACAAAGTCAAAATTTCATTACACAATCTGACACATAAGAATCTCCTATATCCCAGTGGTATGTATCCAAATTCTTATAATAGTGTCTTCAAGACTTATGTTGACATTGCTAATGAGATATTTAAGCAATGAAATATGGAGCCTTCTTCATTGTTGTATATGTAACAGTCTTTTATTAATATAAAGATTGATGGTTTTGTCTTTCTGAAAATGAAATGTAAAAATAATTTATTGTGGTCAATTGAAAAGTTTTTTTTTAAAAGCTTTTCATTATGGAAGGGCGACATAGATATATGCCCTTCTAATTGAAATTCGGACCTGCCCTTCAAATTTGATCACTGTGTGGGACCTTAACAAATAATAAAACTATTCCACCACGCGTTATATAAAACATATAACAAAACCTTTGTCAAAACTTCAAACGAACCCTTTAGCCGTGGGTATTTCATCACGAATTGATCATTTTACCATGTACCTTCTTCTAGAGAAATATTCTTCCACTTGATTAGGTACTTCATAATGGTTATATGTCAAAGAGATACATAATGTTTATCTATAACTTTTTGTGGTTCAAGAATCAACTTTCATTCTTCATCTAATTTTGAAAGTTCTATTTACATTGGCATATTTTTTCCCAAAACCTTTTTTAGGCAAGATACATGAAAAACCTTATGAATGCAAGAAGAAGGAAAATATAACTTCTATACCACTTGTGCAATCCTATGAATAATTATTTAGGGCCATAACAATTTTGCAGTGTGGAAAAAGTCGGCAAAAAGTCCCGAATTTTTCCCAGAGCTGACTTTATTGGCCGAATTTTTGCCGACTTTTTCATCCCTGAAAAAGTCACGATTTTATCCTCGAAGTCCTAAATTTTTGCCGACTTTTTCGAAAAAATCTTGAGTGAGGTAGTTTCTTTAATAATTTTTTAATTTTTTTTGAAAAAATCAGGATTTTTTCCAAAAATGAATATTTTTGTATTTTTTTAGTTTTGCCGACTTTTTGCCGACTTTTTCAAAAAACTCTCGACTTTATCGAGGATTTCAACTTTTGGACCCTTGCCGATTTAATCTCGACTTCGACTTTTTCCACATTGCATTTTTGAGCTAATTCTTTATTCTTCTTTTTCTTGAATGAAGATTGCTTATAATGCTATAATCTAAAAATACCCAATTACCCTCCTCAAATTATCTTTCACTTCAATGTTGTTCCCCTTGTTGTTTTATCATGTTTCATGTCATTTGAAGGTTTTCCATAATAATTTTCAAAGTTTCTTTAGTATTTTCCATATGTGACTCTGTTTCCTATACTTTGGACATATCTTGCAAAAAGTATGAGATACTAGGAGTTGGATATCCATAAAGGGCCTTAAATGGGGAAATTTAGTAGATGTGTGATAGGTAGTATCATATTACCATTCTTCCTTGACGAACCCACTTCATCCATTAAGATTGCTTTTCTAAAGAGTAACATTGTAGATAACCTTAAAAACATTTGTTAACTATTTTGTTTGACCATTTGATTGTGTTTGATATGTAGAACTCATGGCAGCTAGTGTTTCTCCACTCATATTAAATAATTATTTCCAAAAGTTTCTTGTTATTATTACTTTAGGAAAACCATGAAGACTATGAATTTCTTTCACGGACACTTCTGCCACTTGGCTTGTTGTTTATGTACTTTGAGCTCTACAAAAAAAATCTACAAAATTTGTCTATATAAATGACCACAAAAATGTAATACTTACCTTTATATTTCGGTAACCCTGTAATAAAGTCTATTGATATATCTTCTAGTCTTTGAATATGTATGTGGAATGGTTGAAGTAACCCTAGAGATTTTACTATCTCTCTTTTATTTATTATGCAAACCTGGCCTTCTCTTACAAAATTTTGAATATATTTCTTCATTCCTTCCAAAAATATATTTTTTGATCCTTTGAGATGTTTTAAGGAACCCTGCATCCTACCATCAGAGAGACATGGGACTCCCTTAATATTTGTTTATTCAAATATGCTTGTGTGCATAAAAATATTCTACATTTGCACCAAAGTATATCTCTCTTTCACTCCCAATGCTCCATAGAGTTCATCCCATCCTTTATAAATTTTAGTTTTTGTTTACTACTATTGTCATTTTTCCATTATGGAAAGCTTCTTCTAGCCACCTAGGAATAGAAAATGTAATGGGATATAAATTTGAGGCCTCTTCTATTTTAGAAAGAGCATCATGTACTAAATTTTCCTTACCCTTTTTGCAGATTATCTCAAAATTAAAACTTTGCATTTTTTGTCCTCATTTTTGTTAATCTTCCAATGAAATCCATAGCTTCAAAAAACACTTTATGCTATCATGGTATAGTATATCTTGACTTTAAAGTACCTCCCAATGATATACTATGCCCATTTTTTATTGCATGTAATATTGCTTCCATTTATTTTTCATACATAGATTTCACCAAATATTTTCTTTGAATTCCTTGCTTTTAAAAGCCAATAATATCCCTTATTGTGTTAATGTTACTTTTCCTAGTGCCTCACACTCTACTATGAATGTTTTATCAAAAGTAGGTGCAACTGATGTTGGTGTAGAAGACATGGCATCCATTAAAAGAGAGAATGCCAAAGTAGCCTCATCATTCCATATAAATGATATTTTCTTCAAGAGATATGTGAGTGGACTTGAAATGCATGCATAATTCTTAACAAATGATCAATAATATCATGTAAGTCTAACAAATCTTCTAGGAAACTTGATTTTCTTAGGAATAGGTCATTTTGTAATAGCTTGCATCTTTTGAGGCTCCAACTTCACTCCTTCCTTTAAAACAATATGAACCAAATACTCGAATTCTTATTTCCCAAAAGCACATTTGGATATTTTTACATAAAAATGATTGTTCTCAATAATTTATATAACTTTTCCACATGTTTAGTGTGTTATTCACATGATTTATTATAAATATGTGTATTATCCATGAAAACCAACACAAATTTTATAAGATGGGATCAAACAAAATTGTTCTTAAGTCGAGTCCGCCGGACTTCAAACGGCGATAAACCATAATTCAAACCAAATTCGCGTTCCAAAATAGCCTGCTGAGGTCGGCCAATTTTGTGACGCGAAAACCAAATGAATTCCGCCCTAATCTTTTTCGGGTCCGAAGTTGGGCTGGCGTTCGGAGGGAGAGTTGTGACGCGAATTTATTATCAAATTCGCCCTAATCTTTTTCGGGTCCGGATTTCCACTGCGCGAGCGGCCCAAACAAAGATCCGCTCCAATAAATTGCTGCCATGTGTCCTCAATAAAAACTTGCCCTGCTCCCAGCTGCGGGTGCATTCGATGGAGTTTAAGGCGATGGGACATGGATGTGGCGATTTCATATCAATCACATTAAGATTTAACGTTGTTCAATTAAATTCAAAGGTTTTCACATCAAATCACATTAAATTTTAACACTGTTCAAGATCGGACCTCCACTCCCGTTAGCGATTCTGCATGCTCCAATATGATCCGGTCTTCGGCTCTCATTAATGATCAGAGATTAATTATGACGAGCGTCCTTCGATTGCATTGCATTGATAAAATGGCATTTTGCTATGGTTTTTCAGATGAGCCGGTTGCTGGTTTACACTGCCTGCTCACTATGACGAGAAGGAGAAGTGGCCAACTGAACTGTTGCGTAGACCTTGCTGCATATCTTCATTTTTCTCGGTCCGATCCTTGTCTGTCTTCCTCTGTTTCTTGGAATTCTGCTTCTCTGTCTCCTCGTTTCCCCACCGCTAGTTCACCTTCTCCCACGACGCGCACTGCGCAATTTTCCTTTAATTTCTCTCTCAACCGCCCACGAATTACAGCTTCAGTCACTGTGTTTTTCCGCGAGGAGGCCCAAACGGAGGAAGAATGCACCCGTCCGGCGGGTCTAAGCTCGGAAAAATCCGGCCAGCATTCGGGCCTTCAAAAGGGGAGCCGTGGCATGAATGTGGAGGTAGCAGCTAGCGATCCTGGACCTTCCGAAGGATGGTGCCGAATCGTCGAGGAGTTGAAGGAGTAGTTTGGTTAATTTGTTTTTCTTGCTTCGCGGCCCACTTAATTGGGTTGCTTTTAGATTATTTTACTGTGTTGGACCTTTGTAATATTTTTGAATTCTGTAATTTAAACGTTCAAGACTGGTTTCCCCGTATGAGGGCAATCTTCTTAATTTTTTGATTTTTTGATGACAAATTTTCCATGAGTCTGGGCAATGATTTTGACTTCGGTGTAATTTTATTCCTACTGTTAATAGATTAACTTTACTTAGAAAAAAAAATGTTGCGCTGTTTCTATTTTAAACCTGTTTTTTGAAATACAGAGCCATGTTTATATGGTCTACGTATTATACTATTTCTCTGTATATCTACAGGAACCTTTTTGCTATGAACAGGGTGGATGTTGTAGCAGGCTACTAATGGAAACAAGCGAGCCTGAACCTTACATCTCGGATGCAACAGATGGTTACCAATTTTGGAATCAAGCGAATGATCTTACAAGCGAGCCTGGGTTTCTGCAGATGGTTATCACACTCCTCACATGATTAGCGTTTTTCTCTGTTCAAGGATTTTGGGTACTTTAATTTGTATTTGGAACAATGGACGTTGGTACTCTATCTATTGCTTTACTATTCTACATACTGCTATTTCACTTTCTTATAGATGCCTCGGGCATATTTAGATGCTCTCTCGGATTTGTCGATAATCTCCATGTGGACCGTTACTGGGTTTTATATCATGTCCCTGTATGTGACATGGGGTATTTTTCTATCATTGTCTAGGGTGGGACTTCCACTTTTCTGGATGGATATTTAGGTTCCAATCTTCAGATGTGAAAATGTAATGACTTCATGGACTGTTTTACTTCATATAATATATTCAAAACAACATTTTTTCTCTTGTGAAAAAAAAATGATTAATGTTTATCACTCTGCCTTCAAAACTAGCGATGCTGGTCTATGTTGCTGGTTTATTGATATGGTCTGATGGTCTTTTTATATTTGGACATATCACACTCCTCACATGATTAGCGTTTTTCTCTGTTCAAGGATTTTGGGTACTTTAATTTGTATTTGGAACAATGGACGTCGGTACTCTATATGTTTCTTTACTATTCTACATACTGCTATTTCACTTTCTTATAGATGCCTCGGGCATATTTGGATGCTTTCTCAGATTGTCGATAATCTCCATGTGGACTGTTACTGGGTTTTATATCAAGTCCCTGTATGTGACATGGGGTATATTTCTATCACTGTCTGGGGTGGGACTTCCACTTTTCTGGATGGATATTTGGGTTCCAATCTTCAGATGTGAAAATGTAATGACTTCATGGACTATTTTACTTCATATAATATATTCAAAACAAATTTTTTTCTCTTGTGAAAAAAAAATGATTAATGTTTATCACTCTGCCTTCAAAACTAGCGATGCTGGTCTATGTTGCTGGTTTATTGATATGGTCTGATGGTCTTTTTATATTTTGGACATATCACACTCACATGATTAGCATTTTTCTCTGTTCAAGGATTTTGGGTACTTTAATTTGTATTTGGAACAATGGACGTTAGTACTCTATCTGTTGTTTTACTATTCTACATACTGCTATTTCACTTTCTTATAGATGCCTCGGGCATATTTGGATGCTTTCTCAGATTTTTCGATAATCTCCATGTGGACCGTTATTGGGTTTTATATCAAGTCCCTGTATGTGACATGGGGTATTTTTCTATCACTGTCTGGGGTGGGACTTCCACTTTTCTGGATGGATATTTGTGTTCCAATCTTCAGATGTGAAAATGTAATGACTTCATGGACTGTTTTACTTCATATAATATATTCAAAACAACATTTTTTCTCTTGTGAAAAAAAAATGATTAATGTTTATCACTCCGCCTTCAAAACTAGCGATGCTGGTCTATGTTGCTGGTTTATTGATATGGTCTGATGGTCTTTTTATATTTTGGACATATCACACTCCTCACATGATTAGCGTTTTTCTCTATTCAAGGATTTTAGGTACTTTAATTTGTATTTGGAACAATGGACGTCGGTACGTACTCTATCTGTTTCTTTACTATTCTACATACTGCTATTTCACTTTCTTATAGATGCCTCGGGCATATTTGGATGCTTTCTCAGATTGTCGATAATCTCCATGTGGACCGTTACTGGGTTTTATATCATGTCCATGTATGTGACATGGGGTATTTTTCTATCATTGTCTGGGGTGGTACTTCCACTTTTCTGGATGGATATTTGGGTTCCAATCTTCAGATGTGAAAATGTAATGACTTCATGGATTGTTTTACTTCATATAATATATTCAAAACAACGTTTTTCCTCTTTTAAAGTTTCATTTTTTTTTTTTTAAATTGAACCTGTCGTCGCTATACCGACGCCTTGTAAGCGTCAGAATTGCGACAGATTAGAAACGTCGGCAGAGCGCCAGTATAAAAACGTCGGACAAGCGACGTTCAAAACATCGGACCACATTTCGTCGGAATTGCGACCGTTTATAAACGTCGGAAGAGCGACGTCCAAAACGTCAGACCACATTTCGTCGGAATTGTGACAGTTTACAACCGTCGGAAGAGCGACGTCCAAAACGTCGGACCACATTGCGTCGGAATTGTGATAGTTTACAAAAGTCGGAAGAGCGACGTTCAAAACATCGGACCACATTTCGTCTTAATTGTGACAGTTTAAAAATTTTGGAAGAGTGACGTTCAAAACGTCGGACCACATTTCGTCGGAAGTGCGACAGTTTACAAAGGTCGGAAGTGCGACGGATTGGGAAACGTCAGAAGAGTGACGCTTGTTTGGAAGCGACGGAAAAGGTGTTGATAGTGCGACACTTTTTAATTGCGTCGGAACTGAGACGGTATGGTAAACCACGTTTTCCCACCCTCGAACTGTCGCTCTTGCGATGACTATGTGTTGGAATAGTGACGAATTGGCCATGGGAATTTCCGCCAAATTTTCTAGTGCCAGCATAGAAGGCCAGTTCTTCCACTACTAGCAGTACTGCACCCTCCAGCGCAGAAGGCCACTCCTTCCCACGACTAACAGTATTGCCTTCGCCAGCAGTAGTAGGAGCTTCGCCTCATCAAACAGTGATGATTATGCATGACTGGGCCCGCGTGGCCTTTTTACTTTATGTTCTTTTCACTTTGTCATTTCGGGTGAAATTCTTATTTCACTCCTGCAGTTTTTTACTTCCAGCTAGCATATTGTTTACATTTATATTAGAAACGGCTTTAGGCCTGTGTTGTAAGATGATGAGAGGCAGTTTATTTCTGATTTTGATTTAGACCTACAACAACATACAAGTATGCGGGGAAGATATTTTCCCAAAATATCTTCTCTCGCATAGGAATAAGAGGTTATAAAAGCAGGAAGACAACACTAAAAAAAGGTTCCATATTTTCCAAAGGATTCACTAGTTCGAGTGTTCTGTATGTATTTTGTGTGAACTCTGATAGTAGATGTTTGAAGAGCCCGTAGGGATTCAGTAATAAGAAGCTTTGCTGGAATTGGGGATTCCACTCTGGATGATTCATAGTTTGTAACTCTTCTCTTTGTTTTTTAATATAAATGTTCATTTCGTACCTCTCCACATCTCTTGTATCTCATGCTCTGGAATGCGAGTGCCCCCATGTTTAAATGTGAATTTATCATTACAGATACTCATATTTACTCATACATAGTGCTTTAAATATGGCTCAGGCAGGATACTTTGTTTCATTTCCTATCTCTACTGCCATTCTTCTGATACTAATTACAATGGATTCTTGTCTTTGAACGAGCCCAGATATATGGATTCTTATCTTTGCATAGGCCCAGTATATATGGACTCTTACCTTTGAATAAGCCCGGTTATATTTGGTATCTTATTCCATTTTCTGTCATAGTCATCGCTCACATATATAACTTGATATCTGTGTGTTCATTTTAGAAGTCGGCCCCCTTTACAACATTCTGTCTTAAAGTTGTCTAATGCATTTACTATTTGTGGTTTGTACTCAGTTTCTACAGTTTTCCTAGTTGTTGTGTTTAACTTTGGGGTCTTGGTTCCACCCTTATTAAAACCATTCATCTGAGTGATATTAGCATGAAAGCCTAACCTTGTCAACTACAATGAGTTGAGTCATATGCTCCTTGCATTTAAGATGTCCTAGGCACTGGTCTTTATACAACTCAAGGCTGTCTCTAGGAGCTACAACAGATCCCATTAAGGAACGCAGTCTTCACATCCATCTGATGAATGTGCCAACCCATCTGCACTGAGAGAGCAAGGATGGTTTTTATGGAAGAATACCGTGCAACAGGTGCAAATGTTTCTTCATAATCAATCCCCTCAATCTATATGAGAAGCCCCGGGCCACAAATATTGCCTTATACTTCTCAACACTCCCATTAGCAGCTTGTTTTACCTTTTAGATCCATCTTGAACCTACCACTGATTTATCAACCGGCCTTGGAATAATTTCCCAAGCATTGTTTCTGATAATGGAGTCACACTCCTCTACCATTGCATCTACCCATGTGGGCTCCTGCACTGCTTCCTGAAAGTAAGATGGCTCAGTCACAATACATTTTCCCATGAGAGCCATGTATCCAGTGAATCAGTCAGAAGACTATCTCTGTCTACGCTGTGAAGTAGGGACTCCCACATTCTGTGTCGCATCAAGCTTCAGCCTCTCAGCTCCTATAGTACGCCTTCTGCTATTTTTGATGTTTGGCTCTGTATGAGTGGACTCCTCCACTCCATGAACCTCCTCCTATGGTTGATCCACATCTAGAGACTCATCTTTGGCAAAAAGAAGTTCCTCCTCTGCATGCAAGTCTGCTCCCTCTCAAGCAACAACTTCATGGCTTTCTCTTCATTGAATTTTATATCCCGTTGCACCACAATAATTTGACTGTTTGGAAAATACAACTATAATTATGGGGTGTTTCTGTGTACCCCACAAATATCCCAACTTCAATAGTCGGCTCCAGCTTCTTCCTGGTGTTCTTGGTCACATGCACATAAACATATGAGCCAAAAATCTTAAAGTGAGAAACATCTAGTTTCTTACTAGTAAAATCTTCTTCAAGTGTACTCATGCCATGTACTCTATGAGGACAATGGTTTTGCACATAAAATGTAGTGTTGCATGCTTCCGCCCACAAGTGTATTCATAGGCCCTGATCATGCAGAATAGCTCGTGCAGCACCCACGATCGTTCTGTTCTTCCTCTCCGCGACCCCATTCTGCTGTGGGTTATGAGGCACTATGAGTTCTCTTCGAATTCCTTCTTTGCTACAGAAGCATTTGAATTATTTCGAGGTATATTCACCACCATTATCACTCCACAAAGCCTTCACTTGCTTCCCCAACTCTTTCTCTACCAATGCTTTAAGTTCATAGAACTATGAAAATGTTTGATCCTTCTTCTGCATGAAGAGGATCCAACATCTACGAGAATAGTCATAAAAAAATTTACATAATACCTATGTTTTGTTGTTGAAGCAACCGAGAATGGTCTACACACGTCTGTGTGAACTCTCTCCAGGATCCCCGAAGCACGGTTCTCCTTTTCATGAAAGGTGGTCTTCACAAACTTACCCATAGTACATCCCTTGCACTAATATAACTACGCAAGTGTACCCTTGGGAATTCTAATAGAAATATGCTGCAAAATCTTTAGGGCGCCATGGTGAAGATGGCCCAATTTCCTGTGCCATCATTCACCCTCATCCCGGCTCACCACTTCTTCTTCTTTGCCCACCATTACAGCGGAGCCATCTACCTCCAGCTTGTAGAGATTATTGACTCAAATCCCTATCCTCTTGGTTTGACCCATTGTTTTGTGTTGCATGAAATCTTTTCCATCACTGAAAACAACGTCATACCTCTGTCCTCCAACATCGCGACTGAGACTAATTTATTCTTTAGACCTGGAACATGCATACCATTTTTCAACAGAAATGGTTTACCTGACTCCATCTCAAATATAATGGTACCAATGCCGGTCACACTGTATCATCCATTGTTGCCCATCTCTATATGCATTTGGAGATCTTTCTCCTCCAAGTCACTGAAAAGCTCCGTATCTCCCGTCATGTGGAAGGAAGCACCACTATCAAGATACCACACTGATCCCATTGCGCTTGAAACCAAGCATTCGATCAAAGAGAAATCAAGTTCAAATTGCGAGGCAAGGGCCTCACCATCTGTAGCTCCAACAACCTTCTTGTTCATATTTTTCTGTGGGCAGTTAGTGGCAAGATGCCCATGTTTGTGACAGTGAAAACACTTCACCTTGGATGAATATAGCTTCTTTCCTTTAGCCTCGGATTTTGAGTGGAATTTCTTCCCCTTCCCTTTGCTTTCTTTGAAAGCTAAAGTACAATCCTCTTCATCATCATGCTTTGATGAAGAGCCATCCTTGGTGTTCTGCCTGAACTCCTCCTGCACTAGATCTGACCACAGTCATTCCCAATCTGGCAGTTTTTCCCATCCATTGACAGATTCTTGATAACTGTGCCAACTCTTAGGAGGTCCCAAGAGAGCCAAGCTCACCAAATCATCATCAGCAACGGTGATTCTCACACTCCCCATCTCATCCCTACATTGGATAAACTTTGTGAGATACTTAGGAATATTTTCGCCCTTCTCCATTTTGATTTTTCTGAGTTTATCCTTCATCGCCAATTTCCTATGGTCACTGATGCTTTGGAAAAGATCTGTCAAAGCCTTCCACATTGAAAATGGAGTGGATTTCCCATGAAGGCTTTAGACAATATGGTCTCCCACACCTTCTAATAGAATTATTCTCGTCTTTGTTACTTTCTTTTTCCAGGCATCAAGTAATGCATCATCCGTCGAAGTGGGCTTAGGAACATCACTGTCGATGAATTCCTTCAAGCCATTATCTTCTTGCACTGCCTCCACCCTATCCTTCCATGAAATGTAGTTCAAGCTTCCCTCGAGTGCATACTCTAACTGCAAACCATTGAAATCCATTTTGATGTTTACTCAACTGTCGCACTAAGAAATTCTTGCAACAAATTTGAATTGTTTCCACCAACAAAACTCAGCTACTGCTTCAATATTGCAATCTTCTCTACTCTAATACCATGTAGAAATTTATAAATACTGTGATGTATTACTGGACTCTCCTGATCTAACAATTATAACCACTGTTAAATACATAATCCTTTTACTTAATTCTTTATGGAAATTTAATTTCCAATTGCAAAAACATGAAGAAAAATCAATCGCACATAACACAGAGGTTTTTACCAAGAAAGAAAAAATCTAAAAACCCCAACTATCATATATTATGTATATCATGGGTCATGAAACAATCTCATACAAAACTCTACTCTAAGAGCTCTCAGTACAATATACAATCGTCTCACACTGTCATGCAAAAATTGGCATAAACATGCACCAATTTACTGCCTCCTGACAGCCTACCTCCACTGCGCAAATGCTGCTGATGAAGATCCTTGAATGAATTCAATCTTGCATTGCCTTGATTGTGCAATCCTCATTGGAACCTCCAATGTGTGTGTAGTTGCATTGAATGCACCACTATAGTCACAACTGATAGTCAACCAGGCCCTTTCACCTATCTCTCAACTGGGTCTCCACTGGATCTGACATGCATGTAGTTAACAGTAGTATTTCTTTAGTTGCATGTGAGATCAATCCATGTGAATTAATTTAATATTTAATTCACTGATCTCTCACTAGCATATCTTTAGCTACAACTAGCACAACTGATTTTAACTCACTTAACTGAGTTAAACTAAATAACAACTCACATAACTACACATCCAACTCTGTTACAACTTTGTATCACTCAGTTACAACAAATTCCACTCTAAATGTCCCACCAACCAACCTTAGAACTCATAATTCCTTCAGTAAACTGGTTTTCCACATCAATTAACTAAAATCAAGTGCTTCAAGAGAATAGATTATTATTTAATGTCCAATTATTATTAAGGGATAATAATAATTGAAATCTGATCTATTTTTAGACATGCGATCTATAAATACACTTTGCCCATCCATCTAAAAATAGAATCTCATCTATAAAGAGAATTTTCTCAACCATCTATAAATAGACTCCTGCTATAAGTAGAATATGCTCACCATTCTAAAAATAGACATACACCTAAAAATAGCCTGCAAGCCCCACCTAGTGAAGGTGCTTAATTTTCACTAGGATCATCATCTTGTTGAATCTCAACATATCATGATCCACTGATGAGTTTTCAATGAGATCTAGAATATCTAGAAGGTAAATTGATGTATAATAAATTGATATCTTAGGATCAATATGGAGATATAAAAGGTCTTGAAGCATTTTTTTCCAATTTTCTTAACTTGTCCCACTCAAGCCTAATTCTTAACATGGTATCATATCCATGCTAGATCTCATAGTATGTGGCATATTATATTGAGCCATATAAAGGGCCCAAATTTACAAAGAATAAACCCAAAAATGAGATCCTAGATCCAAAATTAAAATTAGTTTGAATAAACACTAGGCACTAAGACCAAGTTCAAATTCAATCTAATGATTTCTTTAGAAAATCATTTCTTTTCATTCAAATCTTGTTTTATTTGAACATATGAACCACAAAATTGTGAATTTTATTTAATTAATTTGGAATATTAATCGAGTGACCATCATTCCCAGGTTACATGGCTTGTTTAGTATGAAAATATAAGTTGTGTGTGGTCTAAGTTTGCATGCATGAGAGATTTTTAATTAAAATTTCTTTTTAGTGATGAAGGAAGAAAGGGAAAAAGGTTCGTAGTCAGAATATTTGTTCTAGATCTGTGAATCAGATTGGAGTTTAAAGTGTGGAAAATACTTTTTTACCAAGATTTTTATTTTTGTCTTGATGATAGGTAAATTGGTGTGGATCGTATCAATGTGCAGGTTGTTGTCATTGATTAGAGGATATTTTATATTAGGATTGGTACCACACTGGTGATCGATCCCTAGTAGTAGCCTCAAAATTTGCATTAGTATCAAGGGTGTATCAATTGCCTGGGGAATAAAATCTACCATCATCATTTTCTCTATGTCACTAATAATTTATAGGAGGGGTTTGTTGTAGTCAAATTCCAACATTGATGAGAGTATGATTAATATTTGCCTCCATATCATAAAATAATTGTTAATTAGTGAAATTATCAAAGGGTTTTTGCCACCACTTGTTGCATAAACATTTATTAACATGATTGTTTCAAAATGAAAAAATGGTTTCCCACCAATGTTTTACACTGTCCTCTACAAAGGACAAACAACACATAAAACAATGTATTTATGCCTCCAAATAATCAAACCCAATCTATGGTTTTGTTAGTAGTTGAAGATCATTAGTTGGGTAAACATTTTCATTCTCCACCTTTTGATAATATTTTAGTAATAATTTGCATTCAATTTTCTTTCTAGAAACTTTGATGTCTGGCCCTGATCAGGAAATGGAGAGTAGATTATCGGGGCTATCAGGACCCAAAACCTCCACTATTATTTGTAATTTATGATCTATAGTATGGTAGTGAAAAGGTTCAAGATACCTCAAATTTGTTAAATTATTTGTTGGTCGGTGTTCACTGCATGGTTTCAACATTTATGTAGACACAACAAAATTGAAATGGACAATGTTTTTGGCTTGTTCGCAGTTAGCAACTCGATCCATGGGTGGTTACATTGTCAAATCCCCTAGGTATCAGAGTCGTTAGGCCTAAATGTTGGTAGATGTAGTAATCCTTTAATAAGAAAAGTTAATTCATATAAGTTAGAATTCCCAAATGTGAAGGGGTAATGTGACGATTGATTGAAAATTCCCAGTTCTTTATTTGGAAAACAAGTAACAAATTGTTGGAAGCATTGGTAATTATTTAATGTACCCATGTCAAATAATTGAATGGTGTTGCACACTTGAAGGTGTTGTTTTTACTTTATTTCAAACAAACCCAATTTTAAAGGATCATAAAGGTGAAATAGATTCATTTACGGAGGCTCAAAGTGGGAATCGTAAGTTCCAACCAAATATTATTTTATAAAGATTTAAAATAAAGGTTACATGGAGAATGCAAAGGGTATGGAAATTGTTACATTTTTCTGTTTTGGGACTAATGAGATTTAGATTTTGAAAGATTTATTTATTAAAAAATATATATAAAAGTAAAAGTAAATCTTTATTATTTAAGTATTTGAAAGTTGGAGTTATAATGGTTTATGTGAAGTAATTTTTATTGTATTGATTTATTTCTAAGAGGGGTATAAGTCTTTGTCACAAATTTTGCATCATGGTCCATGGTCTGTTGGGACATGAATATAATTGAAAAAGGAAAATTTGTTTAATTTGAGTCCTTCATTTATTAAGATTTTTTGTAAAGTGACCTTCCTGAAATTGAATAAGGAGGTCAATTGAGTGATCAAAAGTAAAACATGCTTTAGGCTGCATGATAAGTAGTACCCAATACCCCAAGGAGAAAAAAATTCAAGTGAATTTTAAATAAAAAACAAAGTAAAAGAGAGCATGACACATAAACATCCAATCAACCAAGCGAGTACAAGTGAGAACATCAAGTACCAATGGGTAAACGAGGAAAGAACCTACTAAATGCCTCTCAAGAAATTAAATATTTGCAAGAGTGCAACCATGAATTGCATAATAAAATTAAAGTACTTAGAGTAGAAATTATAAAAAATCCAAACTATAATTGATCAAACAAATGGCACACTAGCATTTGCAAAATATATTTTAAGAAATATAGATATTAAGGATCGATTTCTTAATGCATTTAAAACTAAATTAAGATCAAATCAAGATCAAATTGATGATATGATTGATGCAACATCTACATTGAAATTCAATGAAATTTGTGATATAGAATATCTAATACAAAAATCTAATGCATCTTGTGATACAAATAAATTCATGCAAGAGAAGCTGATAGAGAAAAGTAATGCAACATGTTGTACATATGATATTATTCAAAAGTTTGATGCAATAATGTAAATGCTTTATGCTTCTTGTGATACAAAAGGCCTAATTTTTGCATATGAGTCACTAGAACACAATAACAATAACAACGTAAACAATGAATTTGAATATGTAAATGAACGACATGAAGAACTTTCTAAGATGGTTGTTAGACCTCAGGAAGAAATCTCATTCAACAACAATAAATATGGATTGGGATACACAAAAGAAAACAATGTTCATATTCCATGTTTCTCCAAACCATTTTAGTTGTGAGTGGAGGATTTCTTGATGGAGTTAAGAGTATTGATAAAATGTGCTAGCATTGTCAAAGAGTTATTCACATGGAGATTCAATGTTTTGATCTCCATTATTGCCTTCATTGTGGGAAGACAATTCACCTATCAAAAATATGTCAAAAGTATAAGAAATTATGAATGGATACATCCTTGGAGAATAAATAAACTACATAAGTCCTAAAGTATGGTCAAGTCATAAGTGAAAACAAAGCTGCTTGAAGAAGTTAACAAAGCAAGAAAAAAAATTCAACTAGTTATTCTACAAAATAATGGTACTCTCTACTTGTTAAGGAGGGGAGCACAAGCATAACTCTCACACACCTTTAAGGTTGGGAATAAATTGATGAAGTCAAATTAGTTAGTAGTCATCTAGAAACCACCACCTTCTTCAAAGAAGATTGGTTAGTGGTCATCCTAAAACAACCACATCATTCAAAGAAAACTGGTTAGTGGTAAACATTAAACCACTGGTTTCCATGGAATATGGTTAGTGGTTAATGAGGAAAACTACCATCTAGAGAATATGAATCCCTACCTTGGATCCTTCCAAAAATAAACTATTGAAAAAAATCTGACCTTGTACTTGATATGGGGCAGCATAAAATATTATGCTTAAAGTTTCTAAGTCTTATTAGTCAAATTTCCATCAACACTGAGTCAACAATTGGGAATTCCAACATGGCAATTGGTCTCATCAATGGAAATGTTCATACATAAATTTTGTTTACTTCCAAATATACATATATTCATAGTTTAAGCTCAATTTAACAATTTTAGATTAAAGATGACAAAATCTATTGGTACATATGTTGTATAATTATGCATACTTGTGATTGAGGGGAAAAATGTTAGATGGTGAGTCCCTAGAAAATTAAAAAATTTGAGACCATGAGTTGTAATCCTTACCTTGAGGTGTTATTGATGAGTTTTCAATGAGATATTGAATATATAGAAGGTCTAGAAGATCATATCATGGGATCAATATAGAGATATAGAAGGTTTAGAAGCCTTTTTCGCAAATTTGCTTGTCTTGTCTTTCTCATGCATAATTATTAACAAGCCATAAGATTGTTTATGAGATTTATAGGATACTATCAAAAATTCATTAAATGATTTTCAAAATTGGCCATTCTATAACTTCTTTATAGAGAAAATGAGTAAATTTTATGTGGTCTCCTAAATGTGAAGAAAATTTGCGGTAATTAAAGCATATTTTAACTAGTGCTCTGATTCTAGAACTTGCAAACCCAAAAAAATATTTCACAGTACGTGCATATGCTTGTAATGAAGGATTGGGTGGACTCCTTATGCAAGATAATCATGTAATATGCTATGAATCCAAAAAAAATGGAAGAAACATGAAGAAAATTACATTATCCATGATTTTTAACTAGCATCCATAATACATACATTAAATATGCAGCATCATTATTTGGTGGGTAGGATATTTATTTGGAAGATAGATCACAATGGAGTAAGACACATGTTTGATTATTTTCATTTAAGTGCTAGGAAAGTTAGATGTTTATGATTTATCAATGAATATGATTTCAAAATCAAACATATAAAAGGAAAAGAAAATAAGGTAGTCGAGGAACTTAGTTGATGCATGCAAGTTATACACTTAGTATATATCAATACTTTTTTTTTTTAAGAAGAACGAGTAAGTTTTATTTATGAAGATAGGTTGGGCCGGAGCCTAAACAACCCCTGTTACATAAAAAAAATTTCCGAAAAACCCGATGAGTCAAGTTATGCTTTTACATAGCTGGAGCTTAAGGGATAGGAAACCAGATTGGGGATTCGTCATATTTTGAGAGTTCTCCTTGGGCTAAGAGGCAACCTGCATTTTCTTTTACATCCGCTTCCTTGTTTAGATTTCAAAGAATATGGAAGAAGAAGTTGGAGGTGTATGAGTCTCTGCAGAGTCTTGTTGAGGGTTGGGTTGTTGAAATGATCTCCATTGTTTATGATCTTAATCAAGATTTCCGAGCCTCTGCAGACCTGTATGTCTTCTTCTCCATGCTCTTGCGCGATCTGGCAAGCTTTGAGTAGTCCTAAGATTTTTTCTTGATTGTTAGTACTCTGCCCAAGGCCCCAACTGAAGCTGAATTTACTTTTCCCTATCCGGGAATAGATAACTCCTCCTACTCCAGAAGTTTTCCGAGTTTTACTTGGAAGCTCCATCAAAAAATATTGTGGCTTTGTCCTAGTTCTTCCACCAATTTTTGAAATCAGTCTTGGGGATCCGCAACCTCCACTCTGGATTGTGACAAGGTCAAGAGGGGGTCATTTTGTTGAAAGCAGTATTCAAAGGCGCTCTGATCCAACTGATCACGTCTGGGGAGAGGTTGTTGTCTGTCTTGTGGGATAGATTCGCCAAGGACTCAAAAAGAAAAGCTTTCACTTTGGATGCTACCATAGAGGGGGAGCAAAGCCTGTTGCTGAAGATGACATCGTTTCTTGCTAGTAAATGAATTTTGGAATGGAAAACCAGATATTATACCATAGATATTTTTTGTTTAATTCATGGGGATATCGCCCTTTCCACATGATGAAGATGCTTGTAATCATGACCTGCAGTGGGGTTTGAACTCCAAGCCCATGCAGAGATTTAGCCCATAATTATTGGGTAAAAGCACAGTCCAAAAACAAATGTTTTATTGATTCCAATGCTGCGCAGCAGAGCGAGCATCTGTGTGGGCCAACGATGCCTCTTTTAGCCAAGTTTTTTCCAGTCAGGATGCACTTGTGAATGAGGAGCCAGGAGAAGAGATTAACCTTTAGAAGGCCATCATGATCCCAGACCTACTTCCACAGAGATGGGTAGTCAAGGTGATTGTTGGTTTGGAGGGCAACAAAACCTTGCGTAATAGATAAAACTCTGGTCTTTCCCCAACCGCACTTGTCATTTGTGCATCGATGGATCAAAGCCAGCCCAGCGAGCGCAGGTAGAAAGAGAGTTAATTGTGGATGTAACCAATCTATAGGGAGAGGGATATTCCATTCAATCCAGTTACCAGCAGCGTCCTAGGAAGAAATGTCCTCCAATTTGCTGAAGCCAAGATTTTTGAGCCATTCACGCAGTTCTGCGATTTCTTGAGCTGAGTTGAATGGTTGGAGGCCCATAATTTGTCTTCCCATAGACTGATATTTTTTCCATTGTGCAGGATTCTGTAAATGTGCTCTTTGAAAAACTCCCAGCTGCAACAGTAGAGCTTCCAAAGGGTGGTGCCCTTGCAAGCATCTCCTTCTTCCATATTATTCAAGGAGATCCCGTGCATGTATTTTTTGATAAGGATTTGACTGACATGATGCCTAGTGGTTCGAGAATATTTTCCATAAAATCTTCCCACCCAAGGCAAGATTGGCCTGCCCAGGATCTCTAACTTGCAAGCCTCCATTTGATAGAGATCTTTTCACATTGTCCCAGCACACCAAGTGGAATTTTTTCTGATTCCCCTTACCTCCTTGCCATAGAAATTTTCTTAGTAGCTTTGAGAGTTGTTTAGTGATTGATTTAGGAGCCAATAAAAAGTTTGCCTGGTATAAAGGGAGGGAGGAAAGAACATATTTCACCAGGATAAGTTTCCTAGCTGTGGTAAGCCATTGACCACCCCAAAATTTCATTTTAGCCTTGATTTTGCTAAGGATCTTTGCCTAATGGAGGGCCGTGTTGATGCCTAGGGTCAAAGGCAGATCCATGTATTTGATTTTATCCCAGCTAGCGAAGCCCACATAGCCAAGGCAATCCGATTTATGGATTGTTGATCAATCTCCCAACCATACACTACACTTTTTCTCCTATTGACTAGGGCTCCAGAAACTCTATAGAAGCTGTGAATAACCTCATTGAACACCCTTGCAATATTTAGAGAAGCTTTCCCCAAGAGTAAGGAATCATCTGCGAACAAGGCATGGTTGATTGGCTCAGTACATCTCACTGCCCTAATTCCAGGAAGAGTCCCTTTTATCTTCTCTGCTGACAGCTTACGACTAAGGGAGTCAACCATCAAGTTGTACAAAAAGGGGGATAGAGGGTAGCCTTTTCTGATGCCCCTCAAAGCTTTGAAGTAACCGGATGGCCTTCCATTTACCAAGGGGGCAACCCACGACTCTCCAATACAAGCTTTGATTAGCCTAATAAAATCAGAGCTGAATTCGAAAGCAGAAAGAAATTGGAGGAGAAAAGAATGTCTTACCTGATCAAAGGTGTTCGACATGTATAGCTTGATAATCATCCCTTTCTCATGATGATGGAGACTGGAGTGAATGGTTTTCTGCACCAGAGCCACATTGTCAAGGATGTTCCTTCCTTTGAAGAATCCACCTTGACTGGTAGAGATAAGCTTTTCCAACTGAGGCTTGATTATGTTCGCCAGGAGCTTGGACAGGATCTTGTAGGATGCATTGCAAAGTGAAATTGACCTGAAGCAGTCAAAAGAAACAAGGTTCACTTATTTTGGGATAAGAGCTAGGAAAGTGGAGTTTATGCTTCCACCCACTTTGGCTTTCTGCTAGAATCCCTTTATCATTTGAATCAGGTCAGCCTTTATAATATCCCAGCAGATTGTGTAGAAGTGAATGGAGAAACCATCACGACCAGGAGCTTTGTCTAGTTCCATCGTCCAAATGATGTTGTTGATTTCCTCTTCCGTGAAGGGCTTCAGGAGGCTATATTTTTCCTCCTCCTTTATTAGTATTGGGATGTGAGTGAGAAAATCTGAAAATTCCTCCGCATTTTCTGCTCCACTTTCTATGTACAACTGCTAGAAGTGAGAGGTAGCAGCCTCACGCATCTCAGCAATTCCTTTATGCACAGTCCCATATGAGGAGGTAATTTCTTCAACGTGGTTTCTCAATAAGTGAGTATGGATTTGCTTTTGGAAGAAGGTGGAATTATTATCTCCAAATTTGAGCCATAGATTGCGTGATTTAAGCCTCAAGGTCTCCTCCCCAAATCTGAAGGCATGGAGAGAGCTTATTTGGGCAGCCTGCTCAAGATGCATTTCTGAGGAAGTGATATTTTGTTGTTCCATATTCATTTGCAGATCCAACAGCCTCTCGGTGGTCTACTTTCTTAGAATAGTAGGGGAACAAGAGGGATTTTTTAGCCATTCTTTCAGGGATTATTTGGTGGCTTTGAGTTTTTGTTCCGACACATAGCTAATCGATCCACTGAATGGGGTGGACCAAGCTTTCGATATTGTCTCCAAAAACCCATCCCTTTCTGACCATAGAGGTCTGAACCGGAAGGGGATGGGCCCCAGGTTTTCCTCTTCTTATAACAATAGTAGGATTGGTTTATGATCAGAAGTCAATTTAGGCAGAATTTTGGTGGATATTATCTTCTTCTTAGAGAGGAGGGTGCTCTAGATTAGAAATTTGTCAAGCCAGGCAGAAATGTGCTCATTCCCTGCTCTATTATTTGACCAAGTGTAGAGCCCTATTTTGGGTTTGAAGTCCAGTAAGTCTCATTCATGGATCAAGTCTTCTACAAGGGGGAGGGTGTGATCCTTGCTTATAATGCCTCCTCTTTTCTCCTTTGGCTCGAAGACAAGGTTGAAATCTCCAGCTAGGATTATATTCTTGGGTGAGTAGGCTTCAAGAAAGTCAGAAAGGGTTTGCCAACAATTCTTTTTTTTGGCATAGAGGACCGAAACATAAAGATTAAAGAGGGCAAGGGTGGTCTTATTCGCAAGATGTTGAATCTCGGTGTAGATCCAATGTTGTGTTTCAAAGGAGCTCTTGAGATGGAATTTTTCATCCTCCCAGAGAGTGGCAAGCCCACCACAAGTACCCCTTGCACTAACTGCTTTCCCGAATTTTGTTTTCCATTTGTCTTTACTAAGATCTAGAAGGGCTGCCCCTTCTATTTTAGTCTCTTGGAGAATGAGGATCTTAGGGGTTTCAGATTTCAGGAGGTTCTTCACTGATTCTGCTTTTGAGGGATTCCCCAAGCCTCTGCAATTCCAAGAGACTATACACATTATTTAATTGAAGAGGGGTGGTCTGGTTCAAGTGTTTCTACCTATGGACATCTCAATCGTAGACTGGCTTCCTTGCATTTTTTTCTTCTTAGCCTCTTCTTCTTTTGTCACTCTATGAGACTTCGTCCTGACTCTTTTTGAGGGCCTCTCGTAAGTTTCTTCTTTTGAGGATCTAGAGGATTCGAGGGGCTTATTCCCTGCCATATCTGCATAGTTTTGGGAGGTGGAATCTCCTCTTGGAGATCCGATTTGTATTGAGGAAGTTTCTTGTTGTCTTTTTCCTTATGATATTGGTTTTGGTTATTGTTTCGTCGCTTAAGCTTCTATTTCAGTTTGTAGTTCTTCTTGGGTGCTTAGGATTTCAAAGGGGTTGGAGTTTGCATATGTACTTGGAGGGACAAAAGGCCCCTCCCCATGTGTCGCTGAGGTAAGGGCAGCGCTACTTGTAGGCTTAATTTTTCGTTTTTCTCTGGTGTTTTATTTATTAGAGGCAGCTTTCCGAACCTGAGTCCATTGTTTCTCCTTTGAGGTCTCGGTCTCCTCCACTATTTTCTTTTTGCAATATATGGCGAAGTGACCGTAGCCATGGCAATATTGGCATTTAAATGGGAGCTGCTCGTAATCAAGCTTTTGGATGTGAGACCAGTCAGCCACCATGAGTTTAATAGCCTTAGGGAGGCCTTCCTCCAAATCGACTTCTACACAAATTCTTGCGCATGAGTACTGGTCCCTCCTTTCTTCTCTATCGATATACTTCCCAAGTTTGTTGCCGATGGTTTCTAATGATTTTTGGTTCCAGTAGTGAAGAGGGAGGTGGGGCAAGGGAACCCAAACAGGAACATCTGAGGGGACATATTGACTCGGATCAAAATCTGGGGTCCATTGATTCAAATATAGACCTTGAGGTCCCATGAAATACAGACCATATAAAAATATTAGGTTCCTATCTTCTACTGCCTCAAAGAAAAATACAAAGAATCCCTTACCGAATAGGTAGCTTCTGATGCATTCTTTGATAAGGGGAGTCTAGTTCCTTTGGATCCGGGATTTGAAAGCTTTGGGTGAGGGCCAGAGCCCAGTGAAATGCCCAATGAGCCCGCGTTCTGCAAGGTTTAGGGGTGATCTACAAGATTCTTCAATCGGAAGATCGACTGTGGGGATTGAATCCAATATTTTTATGATTTTTTGTTCAAGATTGTTTGTTGGGTGTTTGTTACTGCTAGCCACCAGTTTCTTGAAGGCATATAGTTTAGGAGGAAGAGGGGGAGCGATCTCAGGGTCCACTCCTAGGGCCATGGCGGTGGAGATGTCTCAAGAGCACAGAGTAGGTTGGAGGCACTATGCGTGCGGTCAGGAGTGAGCATTCACTTAGAAAAACCATTACCATTTATCAACACTTTTGAATGTGATTTGAATATCGAAATAACCAAATATTTGAATGGGGATGAATATTGTCTACAAATAAAGAAAGGGTTATAACAAGAACCATCATAGAAAAAATATGATCAAGAACCATCATAACAAATTTATTATGGTTATCAAATGAATGCAAAATGATTTGATGGTTTATAACAATAGATTGCATATATCTAATTCAAATGAGTTAAAGAAACTCATTTTGGAAAAAATATGCAAGAAACCTTACTCAAGACACCCATGCTACCAGAAAATGATTATTGCAATAAAGAAACAATATTTATAGCTAGGAATGAAAAAGTAAATTGAAAAATATATTGGAAGATGCATTGAATGTCAACAAGTTAAAGTAGAACATAAAAATTCAAAAATTTTGGTACATCCTTTACCAATTCCTAAATGGAAATGGGATTTAATCACCATGGAATTTATCACGATATTACTAAGAATAATAAAACAACATGATGTTATCATGGTTGCAGCTGAAAAATTAAGCAAGGCTACTCATTTTATCCCTATCAGGTCCACCTTTAAAATAGTAAATACTGCAATTTTTTTTATGAAATAAATCTTTAGGTTTCATGGAATATCCACTAAAACCATATATGATAGGGATCCAAAGTTCATGTCAATGTTTTGGAAAGGATTATTTGAAAGTTTTGGTACATAATTAAATTTTAGAATAACATATTATTCAAAAACATATGGTCAAACAGAAAGGAAAATTCAAGTATTGGAAGACATGTTTCATATGTATGTAATGAGAAAACCAATAAAATGAGAATAATACATGCATTTGGTGGAATTTTATTATAATAATGATTGTCTAACATATATATAAATAATTCACTTCGAAGCACTACATATTTGAAGGTGTAATACACCTATAAGATGGGATACCCCAATGAATCTAATTATACTTGGACTGAAAATGTTGAAAGAGGTGGAGAAATAAATCATCGAGATAATAAAATAAAAAAATTAATTAAAAACAAGAGAAGTGAAGTTCTATAAGGTAGGAGAGGAGAAAATAAAGTGACATTGACATATAAACCATGCCAACCATGAAAATAAGAAAATATATTATGGAAAGAGTTAGAAAACTAGGAAAATCTACAAAACATATTGTGACATTAGTTGAACCTTTTTGTATCTTTTCTAAAAAGCACAAGATGAATATACTTCTGAAGGATTGAGAAGGAAGTTCTCAAGCATTGTGAGAGACAAGTAATTTGGGTGCCTATAGTTGTTATGTATTTTTCAGAACTTGGTAGTGGAAGTTACCTTGGTTAAATTTCCATAGACTAAACTCAGTCATTATTCCTACTTCACCTTAGTGATAGCTGTTAATTTTTCTTAGGGCTATATTGTTCTTTGATTTGATAATTTCATTTCAGTATTTGCATATTAAATTCACCCCATAAAATCATATTATTATTCATATTTACAACATTATTTAGCAACATATACAATTATATAGAAAGAACAACATCATCATGAACGAAAATGAACATAAAGGAACAATAGAAGAAAAGCATTCACATATAGAGACACCATGATTGGTCGAAGACGAGGGAAAAACTGACTACGGGGAAAACCCTTTCAAATTCATCTTCTTATTAGATTGTCATTGAATGAATCAACAAAACATAGTACAATTATTCATATCTTCATCAATACAACTATCCAACAACATCAACTAAACAATATTATGAACATGATCTCAGCAAAATCAATCTAATAAGGTCCAAAAGGAGATTCTGGCAAAAGTACTGATCAAATATCACTTCACCAAACTATAGTCAACTTCAGTCATTTGCGGTCAACTTCGACAAATAGCAAAACATAAACCCTACTTTCCAAGCATAGGGAAGACATGTTGTGTGTGCAGATGAAAGGCTTCAGTTGCATGGATGAGCCGACCAACGTGTGGTTATAACTGATAATTCATCGTGGAAAGCCTCCAATTGAGACTCAAAACCATAAGTCAGAGACGTGAGCTTCGAACCCTATAATTTCACCTTCGTGCAAACCAATTCTCTGTGGACTTGCCTCAAACCTCTGCGATCCAAAACCAAGGAAGAGAATATAATAAATATCCATGATGATTGTCCAAATGAGGGTCACTTAACTTATATTTATAGCCTTCCAAGGGAGTCCAATTTTCTTTCAGGTGGACTTGATCAAATATGCACATGTGGGGCTTAATTCAAAAATACACTTTCCCTTATCCAAATTGAGTGCTTCAATAGTCAAAATTGGTCCCCTCAAAAAGAGGAATGTGTCCCATGGTTGGAATGTGTCACTGAGATTCAAAATTAACACTCCCTCTTAGCTAGGGAGAAATTACAATTGAATTATGTAATCATCGCAAGTATCTTGTCATCAAATCATATCTTGTCTCAATTATCTCATCATCAAATGTCGACACTACTCATCTTTGCTAATCTCTTGATTGTCTCTGCTCATATGTTGAAAATTATAGAATCTAAAAGAAGAATAATTTGATATTGGATGGGAACCTAAGCTACCACTCTCTATCCATTTAGGAGCCACTACTACCACCTAAAATCACTGGTAGCGGGGAGCCTAATGATACCACCCAGGAAACATCAAAGAGCTTATCATCAAGGAGCCCTGCTCATCCTGGAACCACATCAGGGAGCACATCTCAACCCGAAAAAAATGATAATGAGGAAGGTCCTATTGGACCCTCTCAACTCATGTCCGTGACAATGGGGAATGTCCTATGGGACACTGTCACCCCATGTCAATCAATAGGAGAGATACCACTTACCAAGCAAGGATCACAACCATCCCATGATGCAATCAATGAGTGAGATACCACTTGCTATGCGAGGTAGGATCACAACCATCATATTTCCCATTGGTCTTCCCAAAAATGAAAATGAATATTCATATGGTAGAACACTTTCATCATAATCAGCTTGGGTTGTACACCTCCAAGCACTCACTCAACCTATTGGACAGACAAGGAGTGGTATTCCCACCAGCCCAGCTTGTGGGTATGATGCCAACTGGGGTATACTCTGCATAGACCAAGATAGGGGAGATAACATCTCTAACCCTATGGGTAACAAATAGGGGATAAACATCTATGATCCTATTGTCCAGAGATCCCTCAACCCCAGGAGCCTTCCATCTCAATTCCTCACCCTAGGAGCTCAGATAGGGGGGAATATTTGGCTAAGTGTCCTCAATAAGTCCTTCTCTCTGTAGATCATAAACATGTCACCATGCCCATATATAGTATCAGCTTAAACAACTCACTAAAGAGTTCAATCATCATGTCTCAATAGCAACAATATCCTATTCATATAGGACATAAAATCAAATAATATATTAGAAAAAATATATATCACAAAAAGGATACCTTATTTATCCTCCCTCTCACGGAGGCAACAACCACCAACCTAATCTTGTCTCGTATAACATCACCGACGTAATATATCTAAGTCCCAACTATATAATAGATTATTTTCCAGTCAGATACCACTCATTATTATCACAATGTATATCTATCATATCTAGAACTTGCTAAAAAATCTCTCAAATAGCTTCTTCAACTTGCCTCATACCTATCCATGCCAACAACATCGTACTCAACCTTGGTAAAACTTAAAGCTACAAAATTCTCATTCAAAAATATCATGGCAGATCTCATAATAGGGTAACACCCATATGTGATCATCTCATCAATAATGATCCCAAATAGCATCATTACATCCATGCAGTCAAATGTCAGTGGAAGAATATCTTAGGCCAAAAATTGATTGTCCCATGAAAATATCTAGAAGGGTGCTTGACGACAACTCAATGTGTATGAAGTGGCTCAATCATGAATTCACTCAAGTTCCATGCAAAAAACACACACACATGTGTGTGTGTGTGTACACGAAAATTTTTTCACATGAAACATAAATGCTTCAATCAACTATCAGTTTCCAAGTCAGGTTCTACAATATCTCTTCATAACTTCTTGAAATTCAACCAGAGTGTCTAAGGATTTACATTTCCACAATTAAAAAACTCTTTAATAGCTTCATGATATAGACTTTATTTTCCTAACTTCAGAGAGTAATTCATCATGCCACGATTCTTCATTTTGAACTTCAGAGGCCACCTCTTTCTTACTTTGATCATCGGAGGTTAATTACCTATCAGGAATAGTTCATCAACATATAAAACCATAATCAAGGCCATACCTTGGACCACTTTTGAAGCAGAGGTTTGGATTGGAACATCTTCCTGGCTTCACCAGATGACTATCAATGCCGGAATATTAGGCTCGGGAAGCTTGCTTCAAACCATACAATGCTATTCGAAATCATTATAATGATCAAACCAATATAATCAACTTCAAACAAATCAATACTATGCAATCAAGTCAACTAATTCAACTTATCAAACCTTAGATTCCAATTCAAAGTTAATATCAAATTCATAAAATTTTCTGCCAATAACACTGTAATAAACTCTTTGGACCAGGTGTTAGGTGGAGCTCTCATCCAAATACCAAGTTACAACAACCTTTTATTTATCAAGGACTATATAATAAAACTTGATTAAGTATTCTTATGATCATAATATAAATCATTTTTGTCACTATATACCAAGGATAAGTCATATAAGTTTCTTCCATTGATTATGTGATCACTACATATTGAATCACAACTTTTTATACTACAACCAATGTGCCCAATCCAATGAAGTCAATACAAAATCAATGACAACATTAATCACTAAAATTCATTATGCCCACATAACACTATCATCAAGTAAAATCATCAGTTATCAAGTCAAAACCTTTGTAACAGACCTAGGTTAAAAGTTCATGTAATAAAAGTTAATAAAGGGAAAATAAGACCATAGTTAAGGGATGCTTATTCCAAGTTGAATGTTGGGAAAGATATCCTAGTGGGCATCATTGGATGTATTTATGGCTAAGGGGAAATTAGAAACAGAAATGGCTAGCCCTTTGAAAAGGAAAAAAGTAATTTTGGCACATTTATTTATGAAAATAAAGGAAATTAGGAGAAAATGAAGGTGAAAGGCCACAGGTTGCATGTGAGGAGGAAAATGAAGAAAATAGAGGCCTCGTTGATAAGAAGGCTTCTGAGGATCAGTTGGTACCTTTTTTCAGTTCAGTTTTGGAGCTCTCTTTCTATTATCTCTCTCACACTCTCGAACACTTAGAGTTTTCTTGTGGCATTTCAACATTGGACCAAGAAAAGGAAAAGCAAGCAAAGGAAGGAAAAGGAAGGGAAATGAAAGAAAATATAAAGAAATAAATATCATGATCAAGCAACTTCAGTAGGAAAAATTGAAAGTAATATGTTGTGTGTATGATTTTCTAGCTGGTTTTGACATGCATGGTATGCGCATGTTGGTATTTGGTTCTTTTTCTATTGGTGGCATGATTTTTCCAGGATTTGACAGCATTTTTCATCCTTGCCTTTCATTTTTCCAGATAGCCATGGTGTGATGGGATTATTCTCGATTTTGAGCTTTGGAATTATCAGGTGGTTTCGGAATATGGGGCGGTTTCGGAATTCGGGGCGGAGGTGGTCTCAGGTTCATTCCCAAAGGCCTAGGAATCCCTTGACCAGTTTTGGTGGGATACACGGTAAAGCCTGGGGGTGGGGTTTTGATAAGGGCCTAGTGATTTGGTGTTGATTGCGGTAAAGCCTAGAGACAAAGAGACAAAACTTTCCTCAAGGATAGTGATGATATCTAGAGGCTTTCCAAGCTCAGTTTGGTTTTGTGATCTTGGTGTCGGTTTATGTGAGATCACGGTATGGTGAGGGTGGGGGTGGTTTAACCTTTGGATTCCCTTGGTTTTTTTTGGATTGTTTTATCCATGATATCCCACATTCATTCTTGGAATATGGCACGAGGGTGACTGACTAAAAGAAATATTTGGTTCATCCATGTCTATGGTCAGGTGGTACGTGGAAGTCCCGAACCTGGTTGGTTCTTGCCTATGTTTAATGAAAGCTAAGTTATATGCTCTTGTACTTGTATTTATGTGGCTTTAATGGTTGTTATCTTATGGTTATTTATGTGGTTATATGTTGGTTATAAGCATGGTTATGTGACTGGTTCTAGTCATGGTTAGCTTCATGTTTTAATTGTGACTAAAATAATAATGGATACAAGACCTAATTAATGATAAGACATCTAATGGAAGAGGGTGGTGATCCTTCTTGATAAGTTTCACATGAATTTCCAGTCCCTTATGCTTAGTCTTGCATTCATGACCTGTATATTGCAATTTTTTCCAAGTGTTTGACAAAATGTCAGTCCCGATTGGGGATGGTCAAGCCTAGACCTGGTGTCAGTTTTCATGTTACAAGCATTTACCTTGCATAATTTATGGAATTTTAAAGTTACACGGATTTATGGGCAGAGGTTTAGCCTCAACCGTGGAATCTAGCCTTAAAACCCTCAATTTTTGGCACAAAAATGGGTGAAAAGTCCATAGTCGCATTGATGCAGGCTTATGCATGTGACTGGGAGGCTCCATTTGCACTGATTCCTTGTTAGGGGAGAAACTGGGGGTAAAACTCAAGGAAAATTCAATTTGGATCAGGGGACGGACACCTGGAAGGGTTTGGTTACTCTTGGAGGGTCCTGTGGCATATGAGGGAAGTCATTAAGGTTTGTTTTTCGACTCTTTTTCCTTAAGGTCACCTAGGAGTTGAGTCTAGTCATAACTGCCCCTCATCTCATGTTTATCCCAGGTAAGCTGATGTAAGTGGGTAGATGTGAGTGGAGGTGTACGTTCCAGGTGGTATCAAATCATGGTTGCACTCTCTTTGGGAAAATTCTGATGTTGTCAAAGTTATTGTCACCTTGCATGGGATTATGGTATACTGTTGGTGTGGTCACGCATGATGTTATATGTTGATATACTAAATATATGGATATGTTTATGATTATACATGTACATGCTAATGTGGACTGATATTGCAAATGAGATAAGCCTCCCCTGAATAACAATAAGGTATGGATTTTATTTTGGTATCTATGTGTTTTTCTGACATGATATACTTGCAGGAAGAAGAGAATCAAGGATGACGAGAAAAATGGTAGCTATCATTCCCGTGACTCTCCCTACAAATTATTTGGAAAGAAAGGAGATAATTATTTTCTTGGTGTGGCAGATACAATGAGGAGCTTGAGGGCATAGATCATAAGTTGTAAGGTGGATATTTACATGTTTTTTGACGCTCAGGAAAGACTTGCAAGGGCTTAGGAAAATAAGATAGAGGTCAATGCAATGATTCTTCAAAGCTTGTTAGAGTTGCAAAAACAAGGACAAATGAGGATCAGTTAAGAGCATGAAGAAAATACTAATGGAGCGTATGGTAGTAGGTCTTGGTCTGGGCAAAGGTTGGATAGAGGGGACACATTTAAAGGTGGAAAATCATTGGACACACCTGGCAGGAAGACTAGCAAGTATGGAAATCATTCTAGTTTCTCTTACAAGAGGAATCATCATAGTCATCACTGTCATCATCCTTATAGTAGGGGTGAGTTCTTTCCTAAGGAATTCAAGAAAGTCAATCCACCTACATTTGATTGAGAGATGAATAATTTAGAAGATGTAGAGGCATGGTTGCTTGGGATCAAGAAATTATTCAGATTGCACAGTTATACATATAACATGAAAGCCAAGATAGCCACTTTCAATCTTAAAGGGAAAGAAGATATCTGGTGGGAGGATGTGAAGAATGTTAAAGGTATTCAGGAGGATGAATTGATTTGGGATGAGTTAGAGAGGCTCTTCATGAAGAAGTACCTATCGGAGAGGTACTATGATGTTAGAGTTAAGGAGTTTTATCAATTTCATATGGGTTCCATGATAGATAATGAGTATACTAGCAAGTTCTTGGAGTTGTTGAGATATGTGCCTTACCTCAAGGAGGAGAAGGCCAAGGTTCAGAGATTCATCAGTGGGCTGCTAGTAGCATGCAAATATTGAATTGAGTTCGATGAGCCTAAATTGCTAGAAGAGGCCATTCGAAAGTTGAAGCATTGTCATGAGCAGTTAAAGCACAAAGTTGAGCCTAAGCATGATTTGAGAGGAAGTGAGAAATCTAAATGAAGATGGCCACGAAAGTGGGGAAGACATAAATATGCAGGAGAGAAAGAAAATGTGGTACCTTACAAGAAGTTTAGAGCAGTTGAGAAGGGACATAGATCATAGTTGGGAGAGAAACATACCAGAGGTGATGGTAAGGACCATCACAAGAGGGATTTTCTGCAATATCATGGTGGTAGACCCCATATCTATAGTGCACAGGAGTCACATCCAGTTGGGGATGTTGGTCATAACATTCCTTGAATTTATTCAGATGTGGAAAACAGGAAGGAGGATCACCAGGCATATATCATTTAGATGGACGATAATATGTGTGATCAATTTATTTCCATTTTGATTGATCATGGATCTAATTATAGTTATTTTAATCCTATCCTGGTAGATAAGTGTAGCTTGATAAAAGAAGTGCATTCAGAATCTTGGTTGGTGCATTTGGCTACAAGTACGAAGAAGAGAGTTCACCATTGGGTAATAGCTTGCGCATTTGATTTCAATTATATGCCTACAACATCACATTTGAATGTACTGCCATTGGGATCGTATAACATGATTTTGGGTATGGATTGGATGTACCTTCAAAGGACCAAAGTAGATTGTTATGACAAGGCCATTTAGTGCCTAGATGATAATGGATAAAAGATAATTCTGCAGGGAAAGTAGAATCCTACATCAATTAGGATGGTCACCACTATGCATGCTAGGCGCAGTTGCAGAAAAGGTTATGTGATGTTTTCAATGCATGTTTCCAGTGATAAGGGTAAGGAGGTTGAGGATGCATAAATCTTCCAAAGGTATGCTATATTGCAGTAGTTTCAGGATGTATTTCCAACAGATATTTTAGAGTTACCTCCTCACAAGGAAGTGGATTTTTTTATGGAGTTGGTACCAGGGGCAACATCAACATCAAAGGAACCTTACAGGACGAGCACACTGGAGTTAGTGGAGTTGAAGTTGCAGCTGAAGGAAATTATTGAAAATGGGTACCTTAGACCGAGTGTATCACTTGGGGTGCACTAGTGTTGTTCATGAAGAAGAATGATGGTACTCTCAGGTTATGCATTGATTAAAAGTAACTGAACAAAGTGAGGATCAAGAATAGGTATCTATTTTTGTGGATTGATGACTTGTTTGATCAATTGAATGGAACAGTAGTGCTCTCTAATATCGACTTAAGATTAAGATATCATCATGTACACATCAAAGAAGAGGACATCTACAAGACTGCCTTCAGGACCAGGTATGGGAATTATGAGTTTTTTGTAGTTCCATTTGGTTTGACTAATGCCCCAACTACATTTATGTGTTTGATAAATAGTGTGTTGTGTCCTTATTTGGAAAATTTTATTATTGTATTCTTTGATGACATCTTGTTATATTCTAAGAATGAGGAAGAGCATGTCAAGAATTTAGCAACAGTGTTGAGATTGCTAAGAGAGCATCAATTATATGCTAATCTTAGCAAGTGCAATTTCTTCAAGACAAAGGTACACTACTTGGGACATGTTGTTTCCAAGGAAGGCATAGCAGTAGATCCATAAAATATAAGCGCCATCATGGAGTGGGAAGCTCCTAAGAATGTGGAGGAAGTCAAATCATTTATGGGATTAGTAGGTTATTACAGGAGCTTCATAAGGAACGTCTCACACCTTGCATATCCTATTACATCATTGCAGAGGAAAGGTAAGAACTTTGAATGGACATAAGAATGTGCAACTAGTTTTGAGTAGCTGAAGCAGTTGTTGACCAATGCTCCAGTTCTTAAGATTGCAAATCCAGATAAATAATTCGTGGTGTGTAAAAATGCTTGTAAAATAGGACTTGGAGGAGTCCTTATGCAGGAGGGACATGTGGTATTATATGGGTCCAAGAAATTGAATGAGCACGGACAGAACCACATGACTCGTGGTCTTGATTTGGAAGTTATTATTCATGCGTTGAAGAGGTGGAGGCATTATCTTCTTGGAAGGAGATTTGTATTGCTGAGTGATCACATTGGGTTGATATACTTTTTTTACCAACAGAATCTGAATGCCAGGAAAGCTATATGGTTTTCCACCCTTAGTGAGTTTGACTTCGAGATCAGATACATTAAGGGAAAGGAGAACATGATTACAGATGCTCTTAGCAGGAAGTACAAATGAACCATATAGCAGCTATGAATTCCTATGGGACGGACTTACACGATCAGATCTTACATGTAGTACAACATGATGATAGGTATATGGAGCTCAAGCACATGTTACAATAGGGTACAAGTATGGGTGTGGGTATAAGTGATCAGGGTGCATACTATCATCTCACGATAGATGGTTTGGTGAGATTTAGGGACAAGATCTATGTGTTGGATGACAGTGAAATCAAGAAGCTTATATTGAGGGAATTTCATGTCAAGCCATACTCGGGTCACCCATGATATCAGAACACATTGATGGCAGTGAACAATTTCTACTATAGGCCGAATCTGAAGAGGGATGTGGCAGAGTTCATGGCTAGATGTTTGGATTTTTAGCAGCTGAAGGTAGAGTGTAAGCATCCATGTGGTCTACTACAACCTATTATAATTCAGGAATGGAAATGGGAGGTCATTTCCATGGATTTTATTATAGATATTATGGGGACAGTGAGGCAACATGATTATATCATAGTTGTGGTTGACATGTTGAGCAAGGTGGCTCACTTCATTCCAGTGAAGACTGCATATTCAGCTAGTGAGGTGGCATAGTTCTTCATTAGGGAGATTGTGAGATTACATGATTTTTTGAAGAGGATTATGTTGGACATGGATTCTAAGTTCACTTCCAAGTTTTGGAAGGATTTATTTGCAAGTTTGGGAACAAATTTGTCCTTCAGTACAACTTATCACCCACAGATAGATGGAAAAACGAAGAGGGTCAACAGGATCCTGGAGAACATGTTGAGGATGTATGTATGCACCAGTAGAGGAAATGGGATGAATACCTTCCATTGGTTGAGTTTGCATACAAAAATGGTTATCAGGAGGCACTGAGGATGAGTACTTTCGAGGGACTATATTGGTGGAGTTGTAATACTATGTCAGCTGGAGTGATCCGGTGAAGATGGTACTTATTGGATCGGACATGCTGGTAGACACGGAAAAGGAAATGCAGGTTATAAAGAGGAATATAAAGGAAACACAGGACATGCAAAAAAGTTATGCAGACCAGCACAGGGAATTTAAGGAGTTTCAGATCAGGGAGCATGTGTAGTTGTGCATCAAGCCCAAGAATAACTCCTTGAGGATTGGATCATGTGCCAAGTTGGCATCACTGTATTTAGGTACTTTGGAGATCCTTGAGAGGATTGGACCAATGACCTATCCACTTGCACTGCCTCCAATAAAGTCCATGATGTTTTTTATGTTTCACTACTTAAAAGGTATATAAAGGATGTTGATCATGTTATTGATTGGTCTGTATTGCAGGTGGAGAAAGAAGGAGAATTCTAGTTGGAACCTCAGTCCATATTGCAACGGAAATATCTCATGCTCAGGAATAGAGCCATAGAGAAAGTTAAAGTGCAATTGAAGCACTTTGGTCTCGAAGAAGCTACATGGGAAATGGTGGATCAAATACAAGCTATGTATCCGTCATTGTATGTTGGTTGAGGCAAATAATTTTTGGTATTTTTACATATTTATGTATGGTTTCTATTGTGAATACCTCCATGAGCTAAGCTATAAAGCTCCAATAAGTGCTATGGTTGTCATACTGTCATGTTGTCATGATGGTTTTTTCTTTTGAGCAGGTTATTCATTGTAAATATTGCATCAAGCTAAGTGATAAAGCTTCATGGGAAATATATTTTATTTTTAGCAGTTTTGTTGAGGTATAGGTGTGGTTTAACACTGAGGATGGTGTTCCCCAAGGGGGATGGTCCTGTAACAGGCCTGGGTTAAAATTTCATGTAATAAAATTTAATAAAGGAAACATAAGACCACGTTTAAGGGACACTTATTCCAAGATGAATGTTGGGAAAGATATCCTAATAGGAATCATTGGATGTTTTTATGGCTAAGGGGAAAATGGAAAAGGCAATGGTTAAGGCTTTGAAAAGGCAAAAAGTATTTGTGGCACATTTATTGATGAAAATAAAGGAATTTGGGAGAAAAGGAAGGTGTGAGGTCAAACATTGCACGTGAGGAGGAAAATGAAGGAAAATAACGGAAAATGAAGAAAATAGAGGCCTCATTGATAAAAAGGCTTCTGAGGATCAATCGGTACCTTTTGTCAGTTCAATTTTAGAGCTCTTTCTCTATTCTCTCTCTTGCACACTCTTATACACTTAGAGTTTTCTCAGAGAATTTCAACATTGGACCAAGAAAAGGAAAATCAAGAAAAGGAAGGACAAGGAAGGGAAAGGAAAGGAAAGACCAAGAAAGGAAAAGCATGATCAAGCATCTTCAACAGGAATACTTACATGTAACAGATTGCATGCATGATTTCCTAAATGATTTTGACATGCATGGTATGTGCATGTTGGTATTTGGTTCTTTTGTTGTCGGTGGCATGATTTTTCCGGGTTTTGATAGTGGTTTTCAGCCTTTTCTTGCCTTTTTTTTTATAGCCATGGTGTGATTGGATTATTCTCAGTTTTGAGCTTTGGAATTTCCAAATGGTTTTCAAATGCAAGGCAGAGGTGGTCTCAAGTTCATTCCAAAAGGCCTAGGAATCCCTTGACCAGTTTTGGTAGGATATATAGTAAATCCTGAGGGTGGTGTCTTTGTAAGTGATCTGGTGTTGATTGCGGTAAAGCATAGAGATAAGCAGACAAAAAATTCCTCAAGGATAGTGATGAGATACAAAGGAATTCCAAGCTCAGTTTGGTTTTGTGATCTCGGTGTTGGTTTAGGTGAGATCACGATATGTGAGGGTGGAGGTGGTTTAACGTCTAGATTCCCTTAGTTTTTTTTGGATTGTTTTATCCATGATATCCCACATTCATGTTTGGAATATGGCACGAGGGTGACTGGCTGAAATAAATATTTGGTTCAACCATGTCTATAGTCGGGTGGTACATGGAAGTCCCGAATCTGGTTGGTTCTTTCCTATGTTTAATGAAAGATAATTTCTCTACTCTTGTACTTGTATTTATGTGTCTTTAATGATTGTTATCTTATGGTTTTTTTGTGGTTATATGTTATTTATAAGCATGGTTATGTGACTGGTTCTAGTCATGGTTAGCTTCATGTTTTACTTGTAATAGAAATAATAATGGATGAAATACCTAATTAACAATAAGACAACTAATGGGAGAGGGTGGTGATCCTTATTGATAATTTCACATGAATTTCCAGTTCCTTGTGCTCAGTCTTGTATTCAGAACCTGTAGATTGCATTGTTTCCAAGTGTTTTACAGAATGTCAGTCTTGGTTGGGAATAGTCAGACCTAGTCCTGGTGTCAGTTTTTGGGTTAAAAGCATTTTCCTTGTGTAATTTATGAATTATGAGAGTTCCAAGGATTTATGGGAAGAGGTCTAGACCCAGGCTTGGAATCTAGCCTTAAAACCCACAGTCGTTAGCATAAAACTGGGTGAAAAATTCCACAGTCACACTGATGCAGGCTTATGTATGCGACTGGGAGGTTCCAGTCGCACTGATGCTTTGTTAAGGGAGCGACTGGGGGTAAAACTCATGGGAAAGTCAGGTTGGCTCAGGGGATGGACACATGGAAGGGTTGGGTTACTCATGGAGGGTCTTGTGGCACCTAAGGGAAGTCAACAAGGTTTTTTTGTCGACTCCATTTCCTTAAGGTCACCTAAAAGGTTGAGTTTGGTCATAACTTCCCCTCATCTCATGTTTACGCCGGGTAAGCGAGTGAAAGTGGGAAGATGTGAGGGGAGGTGTATGTTACAACCTTAAATTATTATGAATAAATTCAATAAATCTATAAGCCAAAACATATCTATGAACTGTCAAGAATCATGTCAAAATTATAAGGCATCATTAATTCCCTTGCAACAGTTTATCAATTATTGTCATATACTAGCTTCAATGATAAAATAAAAATAACATACTAATATGCATATTTCGCCCCCCTGCAAACACAAGTTTAGTCAACACATTCACTCTCTCTATAGTAAGTAAAAAATTCAAACTTCCTTACCCATGGAACTTTCAATTGTTTGCTCCATATCTGCAGGATTGCCATACTCTAGGTGCATGTAAAACCCTCTTCCCACATATACGCAAGTAACCATCCAATCGAGGTAAACATGAGATGAGAGGCTACTAAAACCTCCTAGTTGACCTTAAGGAAGTGGAACCATTAGAAACCTGACAAGCAGACCTTACACAACATCAACAACACCTCCAGGAGGAAACCAAACCTCTCAGGCACCTGAACCTTGAGGGGGAACTGATTTTTGACCCTTTTGAGCCTTATTCGTAGGCATGCAAGGGTAAGGGAACGACTATAAGCCTATATCCATGGGCATGCCAAGGAAAAATCACTGCCAGGGCTCAGTTTGGTCAATTCTGTGCCTGCAACTTTGGGATTTGTCCCACCTTTTTATCCCTAGATCCTAGGTCACTGCCCAGAACTTCATGAAACTGTAGGAGATGATAAACAACATTAAAAAAAAGGTATGGAAGCAATCACATCATCAATAAATAATCTAGACCCCTCCCAACCATGATAGGAATATTGTCAAACATGTCACCAACATCGCATATACAGGTATAAAGAATAGATTTAAACATGGGGGTCTCTTAATTGTCTGAGAATAGATAAGAAGCATTGCTCCCCTACATCATAAGCTACAATACATTCTATTTTACTATAGATACATTGTATATTCATTTACAAGTAAAAACATGGATAGATCCATACATCATCGTTGATCTAATACATGCTTATAACCAACACAATAACAACAAAAATACAATGGATATAACAACAATAAAATCCATACATAAAATAGTACATTTACATATCGAATACCAGAGGAATGAACTCTTCATTACTGAACGTAAAAATCAAACGGAGATGGGACTTCCACGTTCCACCCAACCATAGATTGGTTGAGCCAAGTCTCACTTTAGCCAATCACCTTCGTTCCATATTCAAAGCATGAATGTGGTATCTCATCAAACACATCAACCACATTCAATATAGGGCTTCCATGGGGAAACCTTCCTCAACCATCAAATAGTGATTCCACCTCATGGTCAGGCATCAAAACCATCATGGATTGGTCTCTATCCAAGCTACTCCAGGGCTCCAAAGTGTCTATTCCAACCAAGGCTCAAGGACTAGTAACTCAACCCCAGTTGCTCCCATGCTCCAAATCATTTTTCCAACCAAGGCTCCAGGACTAGTAACTCAACCCACCTAGGGATCCAGAGCATTTTTCCAACCGAGGCTTTGGGACTAGTAACTCAACCCAACAACTTTGTGTTGGGCTCCATATTGTTTGTAAAACCAAGGATACAAGAACTAATAACTCAACCCAACAGTTAAAGGAATCATGAGAACCAACCAGAAACGATAAATGGAAATAAACCCAAAACACCATGGCTATCCAAGAAATGGCAAGGCTAGGAAAATCCACATGCATACACCATGCATGCCAAAACTAATGAGGAAACATACATGCAACTTGGTACCTGCACTCAAAACCTATTGTAGATGATAATCCTGATGTCCTCTTATGCTTTCCTGTTCTTATTTTGCCTTCTTTCTCCAAATCACCAAGTATGCCAAACTCTCCAAGAGTGCTCTAAGAATACTCTAAGTGTCCACGAGTATGAGAGAGAGAGAGAGAGAAATGAGAGCTCCAAAAATAAATTGACCAAAATCTTACCAACTGATCCTCATAAGCCTTTTTATTAATGAGGCCTCTATTTTCTTCATTTTCCATAATTTTCCTTCATTTTCCTCTTCACATGCAACCTATGACCTTTCATCTCCTTTTTCTCCTAATTTACATTCTTTTCATAAACAAAATACCAATTAATGCCTCATTTCTTTCTAATGCCTTTGCAATTTCCTTTATCCATAATAATCGTAATGAACACCCGCTAGGATGTTTTTCCCACCATTCAACTTGGAATATGTGTCCCATCACTATGGTCTTATATATTTTTACACGGATTTTTAACCAGGGCTATTATGGAACCCTTCCCCTTAGGGGAACACCGTCCTCGGTGTTCAATGACACCTACAAACCAACAAAATGTTAAAAACAAAACATATTGCCAATGGAGATTTATAACATAGCTTGTTGCAATATTTACAATGACCACTGCTGAAACATGACAAACATATCGTTTACTGGAGCTTTATAACACAACTCATTATGGTATTTACAATAACAACCACATTTTCTTCAACCAAAAAATAATCATATTGTCTATGGAGTTTTATAAATGTAGCTCGATACAATACTTACAATAATATACACATATGCACATATACACATTTGCTCAACCAACAAATAGAATGATACAATGTATGTATCAACAACAAGGGAATCCAGAGGCTCACACCTCCACCTCAAAGTTATACTAGGATTCACCTCCTTCCCAGGAAGTCCAGAATCCATAGCCGAAGTCAAAGCTACATCCAATGCCTAACACTATAATTCCTACGCCACTTTTCCCCTCAGTGAACAGTTACTAGCTCATTGTTCCAGGGCACACACCCAATGTGCATATGATTCCATCTAGAAATGATAATGACAAAAAAAAAATCCATCCTTGGCCTTCCCTTCTCTACTACACAGTCTCTCGGGAAATTTGGTCACCCCTTTCGTGCAGTCACTCACCTTCCAAGTTCTGTTGGCTCCCCCATCTCGGGCATTCCATCCCTTGGAAAGGATTCCTCACATCGGAAGATACAAAAACCAAGGCATATCCCTCCCTCAAAAACTATCATACCAGTAATGAGATTCTCATGGAAATCAATGGACGCTATTGGGTACCCTTGTCCCACAATGGCCTTGCTTCTGAAGTGATTTACCAACACAGTGTTTCTTGTTTCAATTCCTTTTTTTTTTTCTTCTAATGCTTGCGATCGGTTTCAATCATTCAACTGGGCATTTTTGTGCTTCCTATACTAAGTACATAACTTCCATTAGATTCAAAATAAATTGAAATAAATTCACATCATACCTCATTGGTAGCTTGTCAATAAGGTACACTTGCAATTATATTCACATCGTGTCACAACAAGTCAAACCAGTTGTTTGATCAAATCATCATGTATAAACATATCACATCTGGTTAGCTCAAAATTCAACCATCATAGGTCAAAATCATAAATCGCATGTAATCATCATAAATCACATGTAACCATCATAAGTTAGAATCATAGATCACATCCATAATAGAACTAAAATAAAATATTGATACTTATCCTTCATTGGCCCTTAATTCTGCCTTTGTTCTTTCTGTACACACACCTGATCAGTTACCACACCCGTCAAACACTCAGTGCCTTTGCTTGCCTTCAATCATGTACACATACACCTATTGTACATCACACACATACAACCATACACAACATACAGTGACCATGAAATACATGCACCTACACTCATTGTACAACACAACGCAACACATATACATATACAAAGTACAACACAACGAATACACATGTCATGATACCATGACTACACGATGCAAATACATAGTACCGCACGCCTACAACACAACATGTACGACATGCACACAATACCACACGTATACCAATATCATATGTACAACATGTACACAATACCATATGTACACAACACTAGTTGCAAAATGTGTGCACAACATCACATGTATACGACACCAACTGCACAATGTGTACATAATGCCAAATGCACACTGCACCACCTGTACAATGTGTACACAATAACACATGTATAAAACACCACATGCACGACATGTACATGGAACCACATGTACACAACATCACATGCATGACATGTACATAACACCACCTTCACAAAACACCACATGTACACAACACTACATGCACACAACACCATATGTACAACATGCACACAATACCATATGTACATAACACTAAATATACATTAACATGTACATAGCACCATACATACACAACACCGCATATCCCGGACATGCACACAACACTGCATATCCAACATGCGCACAATATGATATGTACACAACACTGAATATCCAACATGTACATAGCACCATCTATACCTAGCATATATACAACATGCATACAAAATTATATGTACATAATACTACATATGTTACATGTACACATCACCATAGGTACAATCACTGAATATACAACATGCACAAAACATACAAAACAATAGTACTACACATCCATAAACCACACACTGACCCCAAAATCAACCTTTATTCTAGTGTCTTTCCACTATCCATTCTTATCATAGCATGTCGCAGATCACACTACCTTCACTTTGTTGATGTAACCCCTCAGCATTACATGTCCATAACATAAACATATGCATAGTACAAGCATATAATATCACTTAATGTCCACATGATGCTGACCTCAACAATATGTCAGAATTAATCTTCCCACTTGATTCCTCATAAGGCCATGAACCTTTTCATACCATTCACCTACATAAACAATCATTCCTCCACAAGAATGATCCTTTAGAACCCTGTCATACAGTGACATATATATATATATATATATATATATATATATAATCATTATCATAAAACAATCATGATCATGTTAGACAACGACATATATACACACAAAAACATTATCATTTAAACAATCATGATCCATGATGACCCTGTTAGACACAACATCCATACATACATACATGTATACATATACAAACATCAAAATAATCATGATCACAACATAAGTGCTAGATATCATAAGGTCTAGGTTAAGGGAACTTCCTTTATTCATGCACAACATGCACAATGTAGAGAACAACAATTCCCAACATATCCAAGGCATCTAACACCTCAAATCCACATTCTTTACCTTTCTGGTTACTTTTCTCATTTTTGTACTGCCACCGTCCATTTACCACAATGGACCCAACCAGTCCAACCGACTGTCATAGTCTTACTTTATGTTGCCCTTACTCATGCATCAAGCTTCACCTATGTCTTACATTACTTGTTGGGTACCACACAACTCTTCCCCAAGTTCCATCAACTTTCCTCTTTTCCAACCAGTTCCCAAGAATCTCAAAACATAAAATGAAAGAACAAGAACAAACAAGAGGAATACCATGAAAAATCAAAAGCAATATGACACCGCAATAAAGTGGCATGTCCATGCCGTATAAGCAATCAATACCGAAAATCAATCACAAACAAATAAAAAAGGATGAAAGCACAAGACTAGAAAAAAACACCATGACTCAATCCCCATAGTTCCCAATACTTCCAAAGGAAATCTCAGCTCGAGCATTCTTCAAGATTTCATGGCAGTCTCTTTTGTCATGTAATCCCCTGCATCATACTTACATAAACACATAACTTTCAGTGCATAAATAAACATACAACATTCTATTTACCTTACCTTGTTGGGCCAATCACGCCGCCTTGTAACTGAACACACACATATTAGTCATGGGTTCCAAATATCAAGACAACATATCTATTAATTTGAAATAAAATTTTACCAAGACTAACAACCATGTCATAATCAACAATCAACTCACATTCATCGGTCATAATACATAAATCTACTACTATCACCTACTTTCATTCAAGTACATATCAACTATCTTGACACATACGTGTTATTACCACTGTTCTTAAAACAAGATCATTACTTCATGCAATTTTATAGATATAACCTCATATCATGTGATTAATCAAACATTTAACAGTAAATAGATGACATAATAGACACCAACATTCAAACACCAAATAGATGACATAATCAAACATTCAAGTACAAATTAGACAACACAAGCAAGATCATACCTTAATGTATCTCAAGGGAGGTTATCTTGTATGCACAATCAATCTAGATTAGCACGATATAACTTCACAACATATCAACCCAATAATAAATAAGGTCATGATATCCATAACAATATTTGGATACCATGTTCACACCCTAAACTCATAAAAAAATGGCATTCATGCATACAATCACATATACAGAGTTAGCCTAGATTAATACAACACACTATCATACTTAGGTCGACTCATGCCTGAATGTCATAACCCTAACCATCTGCCTAGACCAATCCAATTTAGCATGATACATTTAACATCAAGATATTAATGCTATAACCCTAATCATCAAGTTAACTAATATATAACAACAATAAGTTAACATATAACATGATCATCAACAACATATAACATAATCCTCGAGCTAACTACAAGTTAACATATAACATATTCATCAACAACACATTACATAGTCATTAGGTTAATACCATGTTTGACTAACCAATGCATGTACATATGAACATAGTAGTTAACTAATGTCTATTAGAACATCAATAGAATGAGAGGCACACACATAACCATAATGCATATGAATACACTAATCAACCAACATTCATCATACATGTAACCATAATAATAATAGAATGAAAAACATGTAAGTAACACTAATTCTTACAACAACCATGAATCACATACCTTCACGCCAAGCATGCAAACTTGTATGCCAATCTGCTTTTACCCCACAATCCATTGTTGCAACTTCACTTTAATGATCTGCATCTCCTACTCTATCTCATCCAACACATTAGCATCATATCATACCAATATCATCATGATGACCTAATTGCATATAATGACCTCAAGCACAAAAACCTTAGTCTAACCAATGCAAACTTGACCACATGCACCCACTTGACATGTATAACCAATCATGAACAACCAATGCGTGTTAAACATATGACATCACATAAGCAAGCATACACGGGTAACACTGAAGCATGACCAATATGTAACCCTAGCAAAAGAAAGCAATGTATGTACAATATGTAAGAAAGCGTGCACGAACAATACACAAGCATGAGAAACACATAACTAGTTATACACTCATGACAACATGTTGACAACAACACCATTGACACTTCCATGGCGACACCACTGCCACCATGGCCAACACAACATGGATGAAATAAGCACATATAGACCACAAGCATGCTAAACATATATGCAACCAACATAAAAGTATGACCAACACTTCCCATCCAGTCCAAGGGTTGAACCATGCTATGATACCACTTTGTAACACCCTCTTCCCACATCTACCCAAGTAACTGGCCAACTGGGGTAAACATGCGACGAAAGCTACTTTCAATTTCTCTACAGTAAATAAAAAATTCAAACTTCCCTGCCCATGGAACTATCAATTTTCTGCTCCATATTTGAAGGATTGCCATACTCTAGGTGCATGTAAGACCCTCTTCCCACATCTACCCAAGTATCCGGCCAACCGCAATAAACATGTGAAAAGAAGCTACTAATATGAGATTCAAACTCCTAGATGGCCTTAAGGAAGTGGAACCAATGGAAACCTGACAAACAAACCTTACACAACATCAACAACACCTCCAGGAGGTAACCCAACCCCCCAGACCCGTGAACCCTAAAAGGGAACTGATTTTTGACATGTTTGAGCCTTAGCGGCGAGCATGCAAGGGAAAGGGAGCGACTAGAAGCCTATAGCCATGGGCATGCCAAGGAAAGGTCATGGTCGGGGCCCAGTTTGGTCAATTTTGTGCCTGCAACTCCTGGATTTGTGCCACCTTTTCAGCCCCAGAGCCCAGGTCACTGCCCAAGAATTCATGAAATTGTAGGAGATGATAAATAACATTAAAAGAAAGGTACATAAGCAATCACATCATCAGGAACTCACCTAGACCCCTCCTAGAAATGATCGTAATTTCGTCAAACATGTCACCAACATTACATCTACAGGTATAAACAACAAATTTAAACACGGGGGTCTCTTATTTATTTGAGAATAGCTAAGAAGCATTACTCCCCTACATCATAAGCTACTACAGTCTATTTTACCATAGATACATTATGTATTCATTTACAGGAAAAAAAATGGATATAGCCATACATCATCATTGATCTAATACAGTCTTATAACCAGCACAATAACAATAAAAATACAATGGATATAACAACAACAAATCCATGCATAAACTAGTACATTTTCAGATCAAATACCATAGAAATGAGCTATTCATTACTTAATATAAAAACCAACCAGAGATGGGACTTCCACGTTCCACCCGACCTTATATTGGTTGAGGCAAGTCTCACTTCAGCCAATCACCCCTGTGCCATATTCCAAGCATGAATGTGGGTTCTCATCAAAGACATCAATCACAAACAATCGAGGGCTTCCATAGGCCAAACTTCCTCAACCCTCAACTAGTTATTCCACCTCACGGTTAGACATCACAACCATCATGGATTGGTCTCTATCCAAGCTGCTCCAAGGCTCCAAAGTTTTTTTTCCAACCAAGGCTCTAGGACTAGTAACTCAACCCCAGTTGTTCCCAGGCTTCAGATCATTTTTCCAACCAAGGCTCTAGGACTAATAATTCAACCCACCTAGGGCTCTAGAGTGTTTGTCCAACCAAGGCTCCAAGACTAGTAACTCAAACCAACAGTTGTTCGTCGGGATCCAGAGCGTTTATCCAACCAAGGCTCCAGGAACTAATAGCTCAACCCAACAACTAAAGGAATCATGAGAACCAACCAGAAATAATCAATGGAAATGTACCCACAACACCATGGTTATCCAAGAAATGGAAAGGCTAGGAAAATCCACATCCATACACCATGCATGCCAAAACTAGTGAGGAAACATACATGAAACTCGATACCTGCACTCAGAACCTGTTGTAGATGTTGATACCGATGTCCTCTTGCGCTTTCCTGCTCTTATTTTTCCTTCTTGCTCCAAATCCGCAAGTATTCTAGACTCTCGAAGAGTGCTCCAAGAATACTCTAAGTGTCCAAGAGTATGAGAGAGAGAGAGAGAAATGAGAGCTCCAAAATTGAACTGACCAAATGCTTACCAATTGATCCTCAGAATTCTATTTAATAATGAGGCCTCTATTTTCTTCATTTTCCTCCTCACATGCAACTTGTGACCTTTCATCTCCCTTTTCTCCTAGTTTCCATTATTTTCATAAATAAAATGCTAATTAATGCCTCATGTCTTTCCAATTCCTTTGTCATTTCCTTTGCCAATTCTCTTTAGCCATAATAACCGAAATGAACACCCATTAATATGTTTTTCCCACCATTCAAATTGTAATACATGTCCCATCACTGTGGTCTTATATATTTTTAAATGGATTTATAACTAGGGTTGTTACAATGCACTACTGATTTCGTGCATGAGGCTTCATATTTTGAGACCTACAAGCAAAAACACACCCATAGACCTTATTCCATGCAATTGTGAGGCTTATAACCACACTACTAAGCTTGCTTCCATGTGGTTGGGGCTTATACTAAGGGAAACCATCACTTGTCAGACCATAACTTGTTGTATACCAACAATATCAGATATTTTTCTATTCATGTCCAAAAATATTATTTCAACAATAAAAAATATTTTGTACATTTAACAAAAATGATAATAGGTGTATGGATCTTATGAAGAGTCTCCCTCTTAATGAGCAACAACTTTAGACATCATCATTCAAAACATCAACCTGTCTATCATAATATTGTCATGCATCATCAGAATTGTTAGATCATGAAATCAAAACATATATCCATCATGGTCATAATATATTAGCATCAACTACTTTATCATGGCATCAAACTTTCATCAAGAGGTAGAGTCATATGATTAGGGAAGCTGGCAGGTGTATCATTATACTTCAAGGACCATAATTAGTTCATTACTTCTTTTACATTTATTCAATCATTAAATTAGGTCATTCAATTTTTCCATATTGTAGAAATTACTAAGCTAACGTCAACAAGGAGATCCTGAGCAATAATCATATTGTTACACTTCTATATTAATCATGGTTATCATGCTTATCAAAAACAATACCAATAATATCAAGCTACCATATATAAGAATCAATGTGATAACATTCTTTATAAGATCAAGAAATCCATTATGTCTAAAATGAAAGATGTTTGCCAAATATCAATTATACCAATATATATAAAATCAAAGTTTCTAAGTATCTTTATCATGACTTAATAGAACGTAATATACTTGTCCAATACCAAGTGCATCATCTCATCACAGTCACCATGAAATAAACTTACTTTCATATATATGAGTCTGTTCATCGAGGTGAAATCCCCATCATACCTTAGGGTTTACCTTTCCATCCAACATTGAAACAATACACCATACATACCTTGTAGTATTTAGATACATCTATATCTTCTTATTTGACATTGGCAGCGTGATCACTTTGTCAACTTCCTTTTCATGGGAAATTGTGGCTCTTCTCTTCTTGCACTAGCCATCTTTTCCCGCATCAGATGATTCTCAAGAGGGATCCACTTATCACATCTCATCAAGAGGTTAGAAGTATCCAAATACTCACATCTATATGCACGAAGTATAAGTAATAATCAAAACAATAAACCCAAATAGGAATAGAATCACAAGGAGGTAACATAAATCTAAAAGGTACTTATCTTTTAATGAGAGGAGATCAACTCCCTCTTGAACCAGCCTTCAAGAGTCATTACCATCCATTATCCATATGACAATGTTGCCTTCAATATTTCAACCAACTTCATTAGTAACCAAGCCTAATAGAGACTATCCCATTTAGGGCTTCATTAAATATAGCACAAGTGCTTGAACATATTCACATTTATCATCTTAGGGTTTCTTCCAAGCCCTAACCTCATAATATTCAACGAACCCTAATAACCAAATTTCATAGGGTTTCCTTTAAACCCTAGTATTATTTTAGGTCTCCTCCATCTTCTCTTGCTTCCATCAAAGGTGTCTTAATAGGGGTGATCTTCAATGAATTTTCTTCATACCAACTATGACACCGTGTTAATTTTTCTTATGGATATATTTTTATTTTCTTTGATAGTTGCATTTCATCATTTTCATATTAAATTCACCCCATAACATTATATTATTATTCATATTTACAGCATTATTCAACAACATATGCAATTATATAGAAAGAACAACATCATCATCAATGCAACGAAAGATGAAGGAATAATATTAAAAACAAATTTACACATAGAGACACTAGGATTGGTTAGAGTCCACGACAAAACCCACTATGGGGAAAACCCTTTCAAAATATTCTTCTTATTAGATTGTCATTGAATGAATCAGCAAAAGAGAGTACAATGATCCATATCTTCATCCATACAATTATCCAACAACATAAACTAAACAATATACATGAAGATGATCTCAACAAAATAAATCTAACAAGGTCTGAAAGGAGATTCCAACAAAATTATTGATTAGTTATCACTTCACCAGATTGTAGTCAACTTCAGTCACCTGTGGTCAATTGATGAAATTAATGGAAAACAAACCCTACTTTCCAACCACAGGGAAGACGTGGTGTGCGTGCGGATGAAAATATTCATCTGCAAAGATGAGCTGGCCAACGTGCAATTACAACCGATAATTAGCCTACAGTTGAGACTCAAAACCCTAAAACATAGATTTGAGCTTCAAACCCTATAATTTCACCTTCGTGCGAACCAATTCTTCACGGATCTAACTCAGACCTGTACGAGCCAAAACCAAGGAAGAGAATAGAAGAATTTTCCATGATGATTTTCCAAATGAAGGCCACTTGACTTAGATTTATAACCTTCCAAGGGAGTCCAATTTGCTTTAGGGCCGACCTGATCAAATTTTCACATGTGGGGCTTAATTAAAAAATACAGTTTTCCTTGTCCAAATTAAGCACTTCAATAGTCAAAATTGGTCCTCTTGAAAAGAGGAATCTCGTCCCATGGTTGGAATTTGTCAGTGAGCTTCCAAAGTAACAATACCAGAGCCTATCAAGGGTCTAGTGTTTTATAGTATAATTGCCTATGGGTGGGTCGAAATTGCGCATTCTACTTGGTTTTATAAGTCATCTTCTTTATTTGAAAACAAGTTTTTATTGCTAACTTTGTTAATTATTTACATTATATTATTTATAGATTTTGAATGGATGATGGGTGCACAAATGAGAATTAGTTGTGACTTCAAAAGTATAAAACCTATAAGATTTGGTGTACTTTTTGGAAATAAATGTACACTGCAAAGATTGATTTCCTTCTTTGTATTTTCTTTTTAGGTTGATATTTCATGCATGAACTGACCATTTTCAAATTTGATAATTGCTAATAATTTATGTATAAATAAGTTTAAACTATTGATGAAAGTCACCATTTTGTTCAATTATGGACTCTAGGAATTTTTTTAGTCGAAGAAGTAATAGAGAGTTCATTTTTATAGAACCATTGAAGCAAGAATCATGTTTTAGTGCGAAATTAAAACTTGTCCATATCTTATGATTGCCTTGAATCCTGTAAAGTTGAATAAGTTTTTTATAGTCACAATTCCATCCTAAGTTCTATATATTTTTTTGGGAAATTTAGGGATTAGAGTATTTAGCCTTATCACTTACTCCCATACGTCAACAAGGACCACGATTGATAGCTTATCTACAAAATGGGTTTAAGAGTAGAATTCGAGGCTGGGTAGAGTTGTGAAATATATGTATCTTGATTTCTTAGTGGTCAATGACCCAATAGTAGAATTGACAGATCACATGGTGTCTTGTTGTTCCTATTAGCATAAGGTTGTTAACCAAACCAGTAATCTCGTGAAGTTTATTTCCTAGTTTTCCTCGTGGTCGATTATCTAAAACTCTCGATGGGTTGGTTAATAGAGATATATATTGATAGAAAGGTGGAGATATGTTAGTTGATGATTCATCATCCAAACTGTGAAAAAAAAAATGATGATCTGAAATTTGTCAAATAACTTTTTCTCGTGATTTACAATGTATCTTTCTGACAGATGATAGAATATGGATATTCGATAAATTTGAAATATGGACAATAACTTCTTTCCATTAATTAATTTTGTTTTTCTTATTCGTTGAAAAAATCCAGAAATTCAGAGATCATCTATTAATAGAGTCAGAAGTCTAAAAATCTAGAAAATTATTTAAACTATTTTTTATGAAAAACCTAAATCTAGATACCATCAGGGTTAGACACATGGAGTCACATAACCAAAGTATGGCATAGAAGATGATGTGTCACTAATGACGTGCTAGTATGGATAGGATTTTATGCTAAATGTCAATATAAATAAAATTGCCTATGGGTGGGTGGAAATTTCTCATTCTACTTGGTTTTATAGGTCATCTTCTTTATTTGAAAACAAGTTTTTTTTTCCTAACTTTCTTAATTCTTTACATTATATTATTTATAGTTTTTGAATGTATGATGGGTGCACAAATGAGAATTAGTTGTGACTTCAAAATTATAAAACCTATAAAATTTGGTGTACTTTTTGCAAAGAAATGTACACTGCAACGATTGATTTCCTTCTTTGTATTTTCTTTTTAGGTTGACATTTCATGCATGAACTGACCATTTTCGAATATGATAATTGCCAATGATTTATGTACAAAGAAGTCTAAATTGTTGATGAAAGTCGCCATTTTGGTCAATTATGGACTCTAGGAATTTTTTTAGTCGAATAAGTAATAGAGAGTTCATTTTTATAGAATCATTGAAGCAAGAATCATGTTTGAGTGCAAAATTAAAACGTGTCCATATCCTATGATTACCTTGAATTTTGTAAAGTTAAATAAGTTTTTTATAGTCACAATTCCATCCTAAGTTCTATAAATATTTTTGGAAAATTTAAGGATTAGAGTATTCAGCCTTATCACTTACTCACATACGTCAACAAGGACCATGATTGAGAGCTTATCCACAAAAGGGGTTTAAGAGTAGAATTCGGGACTGGGTAGAATTGTGAAATATATGTATTTTGATTTCTTAGTGGTCGATGGCCCAATTAATAGAATTGACAGTTCACATGGTGTCTTTTTGTTCCTATTAGCATAAGGTTGTTAACCAAACCAGTTATCTCGTGAAGTTTATTTCCTAGTATTCCTAGTGGTTGATTATCTAAAACTCTTGATGGCTTGGTTAATAGAGATATATATTGATAGAAAGGTGGAGATATGTTTGTTGATGATTCGTCATCTAAACTGTGAAAAAGGAATGATGATCTGAAATTTGTCAAATAACTTTTTCTCGTGATTTACAGTGTATCTTTCTGACAGATGATAGAATATGGATATTCGATAAATTTGAAATCTGGACAATAACTTCTTTCCATTAATTAATTTTGTTTTTCTTATTCGTTGAAAAAATCCAGACATTCAGAGATCATCTATTAATAGAGTCAGAAGTCTAAAAATCTAAAAAAATATTTAAACTAATTTTTATGAAAATCCTAAATCTAGATAACATCAGGGTTAGACACATGGAGTCACATAACCAAAGTATGGCATGGAAGATGATGTGTCACTAATGACGTGCTAGTTTGGATAGGATTTGATGCTAACATAGTATGATAATGTGGTGTGCCAACATGGTGTAATTACATAGTGCATGTATGGTGGGAATGGCGTTGAGGTGACAATTGGTGGCAATAAGCCTCTTCCTTAATCAAAGAAGTAAGAGATCAACATTTTCTTATTAACCATATTATAAATCCCCTAGGCTTCAAAATAAACTTAATATTTTGTTCTCCCATCCCATAATGCATCTTCATTGGAAACTGGTATATAAATATAAGCACAACACCTAAACATTACATCTATTTCCCTTAATTATACCTATAAGAATTTTGATATGAATTATATATAATAATTATTATTATCCAATTTTAAATTCACGACTTAGCAAAACACAAAAAATCTGGACAAAAAGAAATTTGAAATATGCAACCTGTCCACTGATAATTCAACCAAAACAAGCATGCGGTGACATTACATTACTTTGGATACTATAAAAAAAACATGACAGCTGTGGGATTTGAACCCACGCCCTTTCGGACCAGAGCCTAAATCTGGCGCCTTAGACCACTCGGCCAAACTGTCGTACAATTTAAATCAATTAGTTTCATATCTCTTGACAAATATTATTATTGTCATGCTCTGCCCTCTGGTCAAAATGGCTGTAGTACAAGATGAGAAACGCTTATAAGAAACTAACAGCTGTGGGAATTGAACCCCTGTTCTTTCGGACCGGAGCTTAAAGTCGACGAATTAGACCACTCGTCAAATTGTCACAAGTTACTTTTTCTGCCTACAATTTTTTTTAAAGTTTGTTTGATTAAAAAATTATGTAATATAATAACAAGGTTAATATTTCCAAAGCACGAGATTATATTTATGTTGTATTGTTATATTAATTTATAAAATTTAAGGTAAAAGTTGAAATTAAATTTTAAATATATATATATATATATATATATATATATATATATTATTAATTTTTATATTAAATTTCTTTATTATTTTAATGAAATGAGATAACCTTTTAATTAGCTAGAATACTCAGCCTCAGGATTTATATCCATATTTATGTACCAAGTGGGTTGGTTGGTAAACTTTAATAATTAACCTATATCTCATATCATATCCATATATATTTGTTGATCGAAAATTTTTCTTTTCCATTCATAAATCTTTGTAAATGTCAATATTTTTCTTTTCCATTCATAAATCTTTGTAAATGTCAATGTAAATAAAATTTATTAGTTTAACTCTTTCTACACACTTTTATTATTGATAAATCAGATAAAATTATATAATAATTAATTAGTTCTGATAACATTGTAAATTTATCTAATCATTAATTAATTTTTGGTTGAGAAGTAATGAATTAAATTTTGGAAAAAAAACATTTTTATTAATACAAATTTAATTAATATGAATAGAATTTTTAAATCTTATTATTATGAATGGTTTTGAAATTTTATAGGGTGATTTAAGTTCGAATCTTGTAATAAAAAAGACCTAAAATTTAGTTATATTTAAAATTGGTGTGGTATATATGAGTTTTGAGTGATTTTAAGAACTTAAATGTGTGAACTAATAAAATAAAATAAAACTATAAATTTGTATTTTTCTCCATAAATAAAAATATTAAATTATATGAAAAGAGTGTTATAAAAGTTTAGTTAATGATTATATATATATATATATATCATTACTAAATTTTTATAACACTCTTTTCATATAATTTAATATTTTTATTCATGGAGAAAAATATATCTTTTATAATTATATATATAGAGAGAGAGAAAATGAATGTGATGTGGAGCAGAAGTCGGTGGAAAACCTTAGTCATGGAACCTGCACATTTTCGATGAAAACCCTCATCACCCGGTTCATCGAGGTGGGCGCTGGAAGGAACTATCGGGTTACCTGCTCATGACTTACATTGATATTTATGTTTTATTAGGTGCCATCGACCTCGGTTTTTCCATCTCCGTCAGGTAATGAGGTTTGTTTTTATTGTTTTTTGCTTTCGAATCGAACACCCTGTGACTTTTAGAGGTAGGGCTTTTTACCGACCAACTGACTTTTGTGGGGTCCATTCTCATTGCTAAGACAGAACGATTTCTCTAGCGTTTTTTTTGTTGATGGTGGCAGGGGCCTTTTCCCTACCAAGCACTCATTAGGTTGTCGTTTTTCCCAAAACGGCCTCGGAAATGAGTAATTGGCATAACGGATTTGTGGGTTTTATTGTGGCTTTCTCTTTTCCTGTCTGCACAGGCAGATAGTCATCATAACGGAGTTTAAAGCGGACTATTCAAAGGTCCCTAGGGAACATGTCCAAATACACACTTAGAGCTCTTTCTTGGGTGGCATAGCACAGGAGGACATGGTGGACTCAGAACAAGTGGACGTGGAGGATGTTACTGGTGGGACAACAGTTATACCCCCTCCAACATTAGGGATCCTATAGAATCTGGCCTCAGAACCTCTCCTACAAAATCATTCCTCTCTGGTTTTCTCCATCCCTTCACCATCTGTCTTAAGTGCTTGGGAGAAACAAGCACAGGTTTTACCGGACCCTTATTTCACTCCTGATTATTTGGATGTGATAGGGGGAAGTTCCTTCATTCAAGGAGACGCTTAGGGTCTCAATAGGAGCACTCAGCAGGTTGGGAATTCGCTTCCCTCTTATCAGGCCATACCAGAGTTTCCTATCATGACAGTCACCTCAGGCTGCTTCAAGGGCATTCCGGCCACAACTCAACCACTTGAAGGCACGAGGGCATCGGACTCTGACGAAGCAACATATCTAGTCCGAGACACTTTGACAAGACATTCTCAGTGTGGGAAGAGGAACTTAGCAGAGGTGTACGAGGAATAGGAATAAGAAGGATTTTTTTTTAAGCACGAAGTAAGTATGGACGAGGTCATTCATAAATCTCAGACTATCCTGGTTGGCAGAGTCTGTGGGCGTAGCCACACTAGTACGAGGCTTAAGCTATGGACTGCTGAAATTTGGGGCAACTTTCTACCTCTGCTCCCCGACGTGCTCACCATGAACAGAGGTTGGTTTACACTTATTTTTCCACAGGCCGATATGGTGGAGTGGGTTCTGTCTAGACATTGGCACATTGAAATGAACCTCGTTCTGTTGAAACAGTGGACGCCTTTATTTGACCCAGACAAGGAGAAGGCAGGGCGGGTCCTATCTGGGTTAGACTTCCTGGTTTCCCTCTTCATTTCTGGACCGATGCTCTCTTCAAATCCAATGGGGATGATCTAGGTACCTACTTAGATCATGACAGGTCATTTCCTGACACAGGAACATTTCGATGGCCAGAATACTGCTATTCCTAGACAAGAGGGATGGACTTCATGAAGCTTATAATATTCACTTCAACAATGCGATGTGGGTGCAAATGTTGGATTATGAAGGAGTGCCTTTCAGATGTCGGAGGTGTCATGCTGTCGGGCACTCATATAAATAATGTCCCCTTATAGTTGCGGTTGTGTCTCCTCCTAAGATACTAGTTCATATGGCTACTCAGATTGAGGATATTGGTGCATCAAAAAGCCGATGTGACCCGGATATGGTGGAAAATGATACTACGGCTGCAGGACACTCGGTGAACCATGCAACTGGCTCCCGGTCTCATATAGATGGCTCATCCACCTCCCCTCTTCTGAGCAAGCCTCCGGGTAATCCTATCTCCCTCTCTAAATCGATTGAAAAATCCTTTACTATTATATCTGGTATTGATTGTTCTGTTACATCGCTCGGAACTACATCCACATTTGGTAATACAAATTCCATTAATTGCCATGTTGTATCGGCCCCCCCATCTGTTCCCCGCCCAAGCCCCATCACCTCGACTGATGTTTCATCTCCCCTTTCGACTCATCTATCTGAGGAGTTCTCTAGGGGGCACCCATACAACCTCCGATCGTCTTCTCGTAACCTTGAATTGCAGTCTTCGGGACTGGGGGAGGTTTCTAAGGGCTATTGTCTGAGATCCACAATGGGGAGGCCCTCATTTTTTAACAGGGTGATTAGAAAAGCCGAAATGGAGGTTGCGGCTGGGGCTAAATATTCTATTGAGCGTGTTCTTAGAGTAAAGAACACCCGGGAATGCAGTGATAAATGATCTGCCTCTCATATAATTGTAGGGGTTTAACTAGCCCTGAGAAAAAGCTGGCCCTTAGAGCTCTTTTGGAGCGTGTGAAGATTGATGTATTATTTCTATAAGAAACACTAGGCCATGGATCCACTGCCTCACAAACATTGGAGGTCTTATTTCCGTATTGGACCACCCAAATGATTGATGCCAAAGGGCAATCTGGTGGATGTGCTATTGGGCTCAACAAAAAAACTATTCGGGTTCACGGATGGTGGGGAATGGAAGGCATTCTGGGCACTGATATCTCCACATCGGAATATTATATCTACTTACTTTGATAAATATTTATGGTCCTTATCTCCACCGTGAGAGTTTTTGGTAGAACTGGATGCAAAGCTCAATCATGCAAAGGGATAAAATTATTATGGGAGGTGACCTCAACTTCTCTATTGGGCTATCTGAGTCATGGTGTCTGAATGCTAATCCGAATATTCTATCTGATTATTTCCACAACCTCATCGATGATGTTGATCTATTGGACCTCGCTATGGCCAAGAAGACCTCGACATGGAGAAACATGAGGACGGGCAATGCAGCTCTGGCCAGGAGAGTTGATCGATTCCTCATCAAATCTGCATTAGCGGATCATTTTGATTCGGTGAGACAATGGGTGGGCACTGGGGGAAAATTTGATCATTCACCCATTTATTTTGAATTTCTGAAGGGTTTACAAAAGCCCAGGTCACCATTCAAATTCAACTCAATCTAGTTGGAGGATCCGGAGTTTCGGTCTATGGTTACAAAATATTGGGTTCATTGTGCTCATCTCCCTGCACAGGATCCAGTGAGGGTACTCTATGATAATTTGGCCAGACTCAAAGCTTCCGCCATTACCTGGGCAAGACTTAAGAAAATCAGAAAGAAGGAATCTCTTGAGACCATTGAAAAAGAGATTGGTGTCTTAACTGGACTGGACCTCACCGGTTTCAGCTCTTCAGATGTGAAAGATGGATTGATTGCTTTAGAAGTAGAAAGAGCTAAAATTCTTAGGTTACAGGAGGAGGCATGGCGATTCAAAAGCAGGGCTATTTAGCTAAAGGCAGGGGATGATAACACTAAATTATTTCAGCAATGTGCTAAGGGATGCAGGACCATAAACACCATATGGGACCTTTCAGACAATACTGGTAGGGTGGCACACACCCACGGCCAATTGGCAGAAATGGGAATTGATCATTTCTCTAAACTGTACTGGGCACTGAGGAATGCCAACATTTTTAGAAATCATGGAGATTGCAAGAACTATGACTATATATGTGGATGAGGACCAGAGGGAGGAACTTAATGTGCCGATCACTTTGGGGGATATTGAGGGGGTTTTGAAATGGTTCAAGAAAGACAAAATTCCTGGACCTGACGGGCGGCCTATCGAATTTTATCTCTCCTTATTTGATTTCATGGGTAGGGATCTCCTTCAAGTCATCGAGCAGAGTAGAACTTCGAGCCAGATCTATGATGGTTTCAATGCTACATTCATTGCCCTTATCCCCAAGGCGGAGAAGCCCCTCACTTTTAATGATTTCAGACCCATCTCTCTCTGTAATTTCATATACAAGATTATTTCCAAAGTTATTTCCAATCAAATCAAATCTATTCTCTCCAACCATGTTGGTCAATAACAATTTGCTTTCCTTCATCATAGACAAATCCATGATGCCATAGGTTTGGCTCAAGAGGCCCTCCACTCCATCAAACTCAGGAACATCAAATATACCATCCTCAAGATTTATTTGGCCAAAGCCTTTGATTGTGTCAACTAGGATTATTTGCATCTCATTCTACTTCATATTGGGTTCCCTCATTCCTTCACAAACTGGATTATGGGTTGAATAACCAATGCCTCATTTAGCATTCTGATCAATGGGGCTGCTTCAGATTTCTTTCATGCGGGGAGAGGCCTCAGGCAAGGATGCTCACTTTCGTTGTTGTTGTTCCTCCTGGTCATGGAAGGATTATCATCCTTATTGACCAAGGCCAGAGAGGATGGATCCATTCACGGGATCATCATAAATGATCTTATACAACTGACCCAAAAATTATTTGTTGATGACGTTATAATTTTCTTGAATGGCTCATGTCAGGATAACTTTCAATTTCATAAGATCCTCAAATTATTCAGCATGGCGACTAGTATGAGCCTTAATCATCACAAATCCACTATCATTATGGTTCGTTATACAACTACCGAACGTAGACAGGCTCTGGGGTTATATCAATTTGATTGCAGGAGACTAGATGAAGGATTGCGGTACCTCGGGTTCCATCTCCTACCTAATGACTACCGAATCAAAGACTGGAACTGGTTGGTGGCAAAGGTTGAACGCAAAATTAACATCTGGCAATACTGATGGCTTTCTAGAGCTATCAGATTAGTTATTATTAAATCAGTCCTGGAAGCTATCTCTGTCTACTGGAGGGCTTTGGCTTGGATTCCCAAAGGGGTGATATCCAGATTACAAATGATTTGCTAAAGGTTCTTATGGAGAGGCAAAAAGGAAGGTCATCCATACGCTTGGATAGCTTGGAATAAGATCACTAGACCAAAAGCTTGGGGTGGTTGGGGCCTCAAGGATTTAAACCATTTTGCAACAGCACTCGCGGTGAAGATGGGTTGGCATATCCTGGTTAGGAACAACTTGTGGAAGTGGGTAACCTACTCCAAATATATTGCACCATTATCCACCATAGATTGGATCAGGGGGCGTACTTTGCTTCATCACAATGCATCTATCATATGGAAGGCAATTTATAGATCCATTCATCTCATTAAACAGGGGCTGACCTGGCATGTTGGATCCAGAGAGAAGGTTCGGATTGGGTTGAATGCCTGGTCAAGATGTGGCATTAACTTCAAACTAATGAATGGTATTACCCAGCATTTGGTCGTGTTAGGTATCATTTTCTTATCCCAGATTGCTGACCCACTCAATACTACTTGGGAATCTCAAGCCTGGCTTTCAGCTTAGACACTGAACATCCCTGCTCCTTGGAGGACTGAGTGGAATAGATATATCCGCACTCTTAGGAACACCAAAATCCGTTTGACCCGTCGGGTTGATGAGATTATATGAACAATCACACCCAGTGGCCATTACACGCCAAAATAAGTTTACACATCTCTCTGTTGGACTATGGATCCACAAGTCCCCTTATGGTGGTGGAAAAATCTGTGGTAAATGAAGGCTCCACCCAAGTCATGACTATTGATGTGGTGCATATTAACTAATTGCATTCCGAAGAAGGACAATCTCTCTCGGCGATATTATCATGGTCCCTCTCGTTGCAGTATATGTCTCTCGCACGCGGAAGATGTGAACCATCTCTTCCTTGACTGTGCGGCCAGTAGATTGATTTGGCAGATTACATGCGAAGCGGTGGGATGCACTACCTCTTGGATGGGGAATTCTGTAACTGAGGCATGGTATCTCTGGTGGAAGGAAGCCCGTCCTTACAAAAACAGGAACCTCCCTTTGTTTATTACTTGGGGAATCTGTATGAGTCGGAACCAGTTTATTTTCAAACAGTTGGTTGTGGATTGGGAGCAGGTCTGTAGGTGTATTGTTTCCATTTACCTTTTGATCCCCGATGATGTCCATGCGAACAACAATAGGCATATTGTCCCAAAACATATTGACCAAAATATTCCTTGGGCATATTTCGATGGTGCTGCAAATAATCTGGGATGTGGTGGGGGTGTTGTACTTCATATTAACTCCAATCACCATTTCCACCTCAAAATGGCCTTGGCCCTGGCACTAATAATTATGCTGAGCTAATTAGCCTTAAAATACTTATTCAATTTGCTAGGGAACATGATTGCAACAGGATTCAAATCTTTGGTGACTCAAAAATTATTATTGACTGGTTCAATTTGAAATCTCACTGTCATACTCACATACTTAGAGCTCTGTTGGATGAGGTATATACACTTAAAGAATATTTTGATCACATTACTGTCTCCCACATTTTCAAGCAGAGGAATCAGGTGGCTGACCAATTATCCAAGGAAGCCTCGCAGTTATACTGGGGTAGATGGCACATTACGGAACATACAAGGATTCAGACCTATCAGTACTATCATCGACCATTTATTGAAGATCTGGAGGCACCTGATGCAATCTAGTTGATTTCACATTTTTGGTTTTTTGTTACTATTATGAGGCGACTTTATTGATGTATTCTTATTTGTATATTGTATATGGACAGTAGATAGCAATAGCTGATAGATGACTAGATCATGCAAGACATGTGATTTCTTGATACACTAGTATACTTTGAACATGCATAGAAGATATGTGGAAATATAACATGTAAATTTTCTTTTAATTATTGAAAAATTACGATTTTTTTCCTGGGAGAAATATATATATATATATATATATATATATATATAATGAAAATGTAAAATATATTGATAATTGCGTCGATAGGCATTTTCTTTGTGCGTTTAGGGTTGGTAAACACTATTCACCCCAGATAAATTTTCATCTGGATTGGACTCGACTATCAATAGTTTTGCCCACATTCGCATGCCATCCTTTGCCCACATTCGCACGACATCCTCTGAGCCACTCTTCCACCCACGTTCTCACACCATCCCCTCTATATTGAAGTGAGGCAGGCTTCATAGGCTTCAATTTCTTTAGCACGACACGACACTCATCATATTTATTTGTTAACACAACATTTCCTATCTGAAGTGAGACCTCTAAGATGTGCCTAGATTCACACCCATTCCCTGTTTTTGTCTGAAATGAGCCTTGAATATCGCACGACAACCCTTGTATGTGAAGTTAGCCTTCAGATACAATCTCCTAGAAAATCACTTCACATTTAATAGTCACCTCAAGTTTGTTTGTTTCTGCAATGAATTGCATTGAATAGGCATGGACAATTTCCCCATTCAATTTTGTTCTATTTTTCTCATTGCATTCAATGCATTGGATGGACTTCCAGGCACCAATATATACTCAAGGGTTCCTTCTTACCCATTGGTGTTTCAAGAGGTAAATTTGACAACATTGGGGTTGAAATTTGACAACATTGAAGCTGAGGGATGTCAAACCATCCAAAATTAAGGACTTCAAGGGAGTTTTCCAAATACACCAGGTAACTTGTCTGTGTTAAATCCTTATGAAAATATATATTGTTTTTAATATTTCTAGTAGGAATCTCTGCTAAAAACAAGCTAACTGTAGTAATATTTGTCAAGGGTGGAGTTTGGCATCCCATTTCCAGCCTCCTTCTAAAGCCTCTTCCTGAAACTTGTGCATCGAGATTTGTTGACGATGTGCCTTCCTACATTTTTTGTTCAATACTTAACAATCTCCACTTAATAGTGAATGCTACAAAATGAAATGAATGAACTGTAAATATATAAATCCCTGGAAGGGCCATGGAGTCTACCTCATGCAGATCCTGGAGTTTACACTTAGTAATGAGACTCTGAAGAGTTTTTGGTCTTGGAACCTTAGGAGTGTTGAGCAACTTTTCTAGATTGTTTGACATGTTGACCAACTACTACGCAATGCTCAACAAAGGATCAATTTTTATTTTTCAAATGTATTTCCCGCTTTCTCCACAAATGATCTCTCTAAAATCACCATCTTCATACCTTTCAAAATAAATCCCTACTTCTCGAAACCTGGTATCATTTCTCCCACCAATCCACATTGCACGTTGTTGGGCTTGATCATGATGAAGGTCAGCTCCATAATGAATCTGCAAAGAGTTCAAACAAAAAGAAAATAGTACGCCTCTCGGCATGCACAAGGATACATTTTATACTAACACATATTTAGAATGATACAAAAATCGTACCTATGGACATTCACTGATAAAATTTGATTAAGTGATCCACGAATCTAAAAAATATAGTGGGCACATAGAATGCAGTGACACCTAGAGAAGGGGATTTGTCACATGTCCTTTATGCCTTGCGTTTGTAAGGCCTATGGTCTATAAAAAAAAAAAAAAAAATATGTGTCACTTTGGAGTGCAATTATGTTACCACAATAAGGGTTCCTTATCCTTCCTCTCGGCCATTGGTGTTATCCTTACTTCTCATGAGTCTACGTTTAAGGTGACTCTAATGTTTTGGAACATGAGTGCCCTTATCCTTCCTATTCTTTATGGGGTGCCATCTCAAACAATTGTTTCAAGAAACATGCGTCAACTCATCCTCGCCATCACTAAGCCGAAAATACACAGGCACACCCAAAAAGTCCCTCAAAACAAAAACTATTATTGAAATTGCACCATCGAGAAAAACATCTTTGGATTTCCCTCCTTGCTACTGTTACAAAAATGAACATGGAATAATTCTACTTCCTTGCATGCCCCCTAACATTTATGTGATGCAATGCATAAAAAAGGTTTTTCGACAAGATGAAAACACGTGGCATTATTCAAAATGTGAGGGCGCCTTCCTCGAATGTGTCTACCGATATGTGCTCCATCTTGAATTTCATGACCACACTGGCCACCTCGAAAATTTTGTTTATTTTGATTATCTTCAAAATGAACACTTGAGCAGATCCATAAAGGACCTTAACCTCCTCTCAAGCTAGTCAGAAATTGTAAGAGATATATCCAGTAGGATCAAAAAGTGACAATTCATCTTCACGCTCTCTTTCAAAACATACACTTTAAATGGCATTTAATGCCTCTTCCCAACCCTTGTACACCCTGGAGAACTCCCTTATGCCTCTGCGTCTGCTCTTATCCCACATGAAATGCAACATGTCATTTCCCCTACCAAAAAATTTTCTTGTCAACTATAAGCGTACATGTTCCCCTTCTCCTTCGCTTTTCCCCATGCTCTTGTTTTACACACCCTTTCCCTGAAACACTTGCATGCTCCATCTCCCCCCCTCCCCCCACCCTTCTGCATTGATTCCAATCCTAGACCTTGAAAACAATTTCCCTACTATGCCACTCCCTTTCCCTATTGTCAACTCTTTACCCCCTCTGCACACTAAGTAGTCCTCACATGCCATTGCGCAACTTCGGAATTTCTTCCTACTTTTGCAAATATTTCTCGTATATACATGGGCACTCCCTCACTTGTAATGTTTCTCATAAATAAATGGGCACTTGCTCCCTTTTAATGTTTATCTTTAATATATAGGCATTCACTCACTTGTAATGTATCTCATAAATATATGGGAATTTTCTCGATTGAATTTCTATAGACATGCTCATATCTTCATCTACTTTGAAACACACAAACATGTTTTGAAGGTGAAAATTTATGAATACTTATTACATAAACCCTACTAGAGTATTAATATTTACTTCTCCTACTTGTTTGATTTAATTAACAATATTTTTTTTTGAATTATTCAATAAAATATCAAAGTAAATACTACTGCCACCTACACATACATATAGATCAAGTACTGAAGAATAAATCCCACATGACAAAGGACACAATATTTTTTGGACAAATGTCCCCAGAAAAAACCAATGCAGGAAAATTGGTGCAACATCTCTTAGAGGGTTTTATTATTATGCAGAATTATGAATACAATCAAGGGCACTAGTAGTGGTTTTCCCAACAGAGAAAATCTTGACAGATGTACCTCTATATCTCAGAGATAAAAAATATGGTTGATTCAGATGAGGATGAAGAACCCCACAGGTGCCTACGTAGTCGTTGCATCACCCTTCAATGTGGTTGCTTCTCACCTTCTGGATCTGCTGGAAATGAGCCTTTTCTAGCCCACTGGAACCCCTACGCCTTTCCTAGCTCTGCACCGACCCTCCAGCCCTGTGTGAGCCTCTGCGATGCCTTTATGCTGCTCTGGTTGGGCCCGCATCACCCTGCTGCGCCTACACTGCCTCTGCGTGAGCCTGGCTGGGTTGCGTCACCCCTGTTGGGTCTCTGCGCTTTTCTGGTACAGATCTGCCTCTCTACCAATGTATTCTTGGCCTTAGATCTAAAATCCCATTGTCGATATTCCCCTCACTACACTGGAACCTCACTCGAAAATTCTCAGCAAACCGCACCCCAGATTTTTTACTTAGCTCAAGTGCTACCGCTCTGTGCGTCTTGTCCAGCTGACCCCAAGCCTTCCTTTAATAATTTTCTCGTTGAACAATCAACGACTATGATCTAATCTCTAATCAATGGCTAAGCTTAGGAAAGACTTGATCCACATTACTTAGAACATTCTCACCCACATGTTTAAATTAATTCCCTTTCATTATTTAATTTCCCTAAGTTAGACTTAGGGTCTCCATTAAAATAATTAATTATTGGAATAACTTAGGCTCTGGGTGGAATTTCTCCAAACGATTTCTGGGTCTTGGAGATCTCATGTGTTCTAGCCGCTCCACAAAGTTTTGGAGCTAGAGCACATCCAATGCTACCCAAAAAAATCAATGTTGAATACACATATGAATATGGATATGCTCACTATGGAAAACATACAAAACTATTGCTTATAATTATGGTCAAATCCAAAAGTAGGATTCCTTTAGTCAAAGCCAGATATGCATAATGATATCGATTCAAATATTAATAGTATTAATTTGAACACCCAACCATTCAATATTTCAATTCGAAAAGCACAACAAAAAAATCAAAACCATTCACTTCCAAATTCGTATTTCACATATAGTTCATATTCGACACCTTGTGTAGTACATGGAATTCGCTAAAAGAAATAATCACACCAATTAAATAATACTATTCTTTGCATGAAAATAAAATAAAATTTTGATGCAAACAAACAAACACACAACTTGCTCCTCCACAACATCCTTCATTTGCTTTCCATGTTCCGAAAACACTTGAAAAAATGATTTCCTAGCTTCCTTTTCATTCAACAAAATCCAAAAAAAAACAAAAACTACTAAAAAATATCCTAACACAAGAAAACAAATCCTCCTCTCTCAACTTAGAAAATGACATGTATTGATCCTCACTTTCTTCGTCATTCATATTTCTTACTTGTTTGGAAGATACATGCTTGTTATCTCACTACCATTAGCCTTTTTGCTATTTATGTTATATGTCTTTCAATTGGGACAAAATAAATTTCCTTTTATTGCGTCAAACCAACAAATTCTTCACTCCATAGACTACTTTCCCTCTGATATGCATGGTTTACTTTCCTTTGCTCCAAATTCACTTATCCCTCTAACTTTGACAATACTAATATTGCTTGATTAGCTATGCAGACAACTCCAAAGAATGATGTACATAAGGCACGTCGATAATGACACTACACACTTAACAAGGATAGAATAAATGCATGACGTCGTCTTCGCTACAACAATTGTCGATCCAACCTCCCCTCTTAAACCAACCAAACCTAAACTTTCATGCCTTCCCAAATTTCTCTCCCTCCCCTTCCATCCATCCCTCCTCCTCTTTTTTCCCCTCCATGTCCACTTGTCTGCCAATCATTTCCAAACCCTACCCTTTCTTTACCATCCACCTTCCATGTACAGCCATCCCCCAATGTTTATTCCTCTTCCTTTTCCCAACAATTTCACAACAACTGCCTCCATCATGCACATTACCACTTTTGTGAAAGGATTGATGCACTTAACCTCCTGTAGGTCTACTTCACTTGTAATGAACCTTACCCATCCATGAAAACAAAAAACCGTTGTGGTTTGTTACTTGCTCCCATTGTGCCCCTAAGAAAACTCTCCATCGTTTCTCATCCTTGAACAAAATGGACCCAGGAAAACAACCCCATGTCATATCCTACCTAACTCAAGTTGAAGAGATGTTAATATCCCATGTCAACCTAGTTCTTCAAGTGACCCATGCACGTGGAGGGAAATACAAATATTCTAGCCATCCTATTAGCTTCCCTCAATATATAACTAATATTTTCACCTCCCTTCCCCACATGTTCTCAGAAATAGACATCCTTGCTGTAAAAAAAAGCAACACTAACCACACATCCTATGAATTATTTGTCAGCATAGCACACATTCTTGCAACTTTGCAATTCAAACTAGCAAATGATCCATACTACAAATATGTTCAACTTAACCCAAATGTGATTTCTACTTTTCTTGTTATCACTACATACGTCTCTGCCCTTCTGCGCCATCTCACCACCAACTCCCCTGAACCCCATGAATCCCTCTCTAGAAATATTGCTCATGAGCTCCTCCACACATGTCTGTCTGAACTTTGCCCATCCTCCTTTGTATCATCTCTTCCAAATTATCATACTGAGATTGATGAAATCATTTCCTACGTAGAATATTTCAATTTCACACCCACCCATTCAGTTCAATGTCCCATCATTGGCCTTTCTCTAGTCAATGAATACAACATTAAGGGAATATTATCCATGGCCTTCCCCACCCTCTTCCCCACCGGTCTTCCATGGTTAACCAACCAAGAATTACAAAAGTTGATATGCAAGAATACACTTTTCATCTAATGTGATACCATGATAATCGCTTTGGAAAAAATCCTATATTTCGGTATCACTTGTAGAAACTTATCATGCGCCATCGTAGCAAGGAAACCATGCATGTTCATTAAAGGAGACCTTGTAAATAGCTTGCTGGAAACTGTTGCAGACCTTCACCACAACCTTCAACAACTGCCTCCTTCAACCATTCCAGACCAAATTGTGTTCTTCGGCTCGTACCTGTGAGGGAGTTGGTCTTTTTGGAACAGGGCTAGAGGGGAACTCAATGACATGATCATTCAATAATGTATCCCTACCTTATTCTTCACACTAAGTGCATCTGATACCAAATGGCATGACTAGCATATGGACATGCCTTCTAGTCCTCCATCCAATGCACATGATCAAACTCGTTGGAGAATCCAAAACATTGTTGCAAACCCGCATCATGCCTCTCAATACATCCATTGAAGATTCACAATATTCTTAAAAGAGGTCCTTCTAAAAGGAGTATTTGTAAAGGACTTTTGGTGCAGGTATTAATCTACAATTATTTTTCTTCTCTACTTTATGTACAGTTTTTGCATGCATTACTCATACTTCTTCTCTTCTTATTTTCCAAGGTATGAATGGAAACATAAAGGCTATGCCCATATACATGGTTTCCTATGGTTTTAAAACACACCTGATATGGACGACCTTGACTAAACTAACAAAGCAAGAATTGTTGCTACCAAATATTTCTTCGATATATACGTCACTACTTGGAACCCTCGCCCCCTCCATTGCATAAATCCAGGAATCCATTGATCAATAGTTCGTTATCCCTTCCTCCTTGCAATAGATGAGATCCTCACTTCCAACGAGCTCCAAGACTATGATGTACTTGTGAACTATCTCCAAAGGCACACAAATTTTCATTCTTCTACATACCTTCGCAAAATAAATAACTCTACAACTTGTCGCTATGGAGCCCCCTAGGAGTTGCATGAGTCCTCTTCTATGCACATCAATGATTACGGTTTTCAAACATATATTCCTGCTATAAATGATGAAAAAATTAACATCCAAAACCCTCACATTCTTGTGATCTAGAGGGCCACATTGACTTCCAACCAGTTCTCTCATGCCATGTTGTTTTGAACTACATCTCAAATTATGTAGTGAAAGCAAAGACAAAATATGAAAGTTACCATTAAACGCTCACACGACTAGCACAAACTCCCCCACGATGACCCTACTGTTACTGTCATCCACAAAATTATGATCGAATTGGTTTTTGATAGGGATATTAGTGCACAAGAAACATTCACATGCTCTAAACGTTCCCACTAACACAATGCAACTGCTCTTTTGTCTCCCTTAATGTTAAGAGAAAATTTTTAAAAAATGTTTCACAAAACTTGGATGGCCATCTTCTAGAAACACCCTTCATCACCTCATACATGAAAATACATCATTCACTTGAGTCATTTCCTATTATTGAAGTCGCATGGTCCTGATCATTCTCCTCCTATTGAAAGACATCACTGTGGAAACACATCTTCCCTTCCATGGTTTTATGTGTCATTCCTTGCTACACCTCAGTCCCATTTAAAGATTCATAATGCTATATATACTTTTTTTGGAGTGAAATATTCTTTTACTTCCCTTTTCGTAGAATACTTGATGACATTAGTGAAATTGATGAGGCAATTGTTGCACATTGGGAAAAAATTAGCAACATGTATCATGCATGGAATTTCCATCGAGCACCTAAAGAACTAGCCATCTTCGGCTCTAATGATGAATCTGCTACTGAAATTACCCCCCCCCCCCCCCTGCACACCATGGAAATGGATGAATGGAAATTCCTCTCTCAACTCTGCCCAAGTAACAAAATCCTCCTTGATGATCTTGACATGCTTGGGCATCATGACTTTGATGCAGACCATAATTGGGCCCATTCTCTTATCCCTTCACACTCTCAAGAGACCGCCATTTGGTTCATAGAATTCAACTGCTCCTCCACATAACTCCTCCAACTCCCATATCTAAATCCACACTCCATTTCCTCCTTGTCCATAGGCCAAATCATGGCTTTCAATATCATTTTTTCCCACTTCTCCAACAATGCCTCCACCACACCTCTAAGGATGCTCATCCAAGGCACTGTTGGCACCAACAAGTCATTCCTAATTGATTGCCTCAAAAATTCCTTCCTAACCAACTCTACCAATGGAGAAAACCCACTACTCTTCCTTGCTCCAACCAATGTTACAAAATTCCACATAAATTCACTAACAATACACTCCGCCCTTCGCATCCATGTCTCCTATATGCAACCTTTGGAAGGTCAATCCCTACTAAACGTTCAAGAAAACCTTTGACATGTGAAATACATTCTCATTGATGAGATGAGCTTCATTGGTACTAAATTGCTTTCTCAAATTGATGAATTTTTGTGAGAGAAATTCCCATATAATAGAAACACCCCATTTGGTGGTCACTCTATAATCCTTGTGGGTGATCTCGGGCTATTTCCACCTGTCAAAGATACACCAATGTATGTAGGCATGTCTTATGGCAATGTTCTTTGGCAGAGCTTCGATATAGTTGTCACACTTTCAACAATATTTCGCCAGCAAGGAACATGGTGTAAATACATAGTGCATGTATGGTGGGAATGACGTTGAGGTGACGATATGGGGTTCAAGTCTAGAAATATGACTTTTTATGAAAATGCACTTATAAGATCCATATTCATTAAAGACTTCATATCAAACTCTATTTGTTACTGTCACCATGGAAATTCCTTCCTCTAACATATTTGATAATATGGAAATTCAACTTTTTAAGGAAAATGGACTTTTAATATTTTCTGGATCCAAATGTCTTTGATAAAATTTAGATTGGGATTTGTTAGTAAAGCTACCATGGCAAGTTTCCCGTTTTCTAAAAAGTCCTTTAATTTGGAATCTTTTTTATTCTTTTTTAAATAGTCATTTCGAGATATGTATGTGTCTAATAGAATTTGGATTGGAACATATCAACTACTACTCACATTAGATAATTCTCGTCTTTTGTTGGAAATTGGATCCAAATTCTATCAATCTGAGAATCCAATTTTTTTGAAGAATCAACTAATAAGTTTTTCGTGGTCCCAAATCTGTTAAATTCCATCTCTTTTAGGTGAACTTCCCATTAAGTTTTCAGAAATTAGATTTGAAATACATTAATCCCTACATCTATACTTTTTGGAAATAAACTCTTCAGAATTTTTCTAGATCTGTATGTGGTCAAGTAACTAATGTGCCTTCCCTTGCAGAGGTGGCACAATGCGGTGGAAAACCTTGGTGTAAGAATGCCACATGTCATCCACATGTCATAATGCACTAGTAACACGTGGATAGATTGCCACATGTCAGTGATTGACATGACATAAGATAGTGAAACTTCTTAGGGCCAAAAATTTATATTCATAACTCAAATTTAGATGAAATTTATATTGTTGAAAAGCTCTAAATGAGCACAAGGCAATGATGGTCACAAAATTAAGTTTGTGAAGAGGAATTTTTCTAACCCCATCTCCTTAATAAAAATTAAAAATTTTGAACTCAAATAGAATAATGAGACCATAACAATGATTTATATACTATCATTCCTCATTATATATTTGGTGTAATTACAAAATTTTAAATTTTAATAAATTGTGTGTGTTGCAACCATCTAATAGAAAGTGCAGACACAACCCTTGATCATGTGCTCTCTAATACATGGGAAATGTACTCTAACATCTACAAAACAAACTTCCCCATAATATATTGTGGCACACATGTAAGTGCAAGTATGTTTCACAATTATGTTGTGCCTCTCTTTATGCATAATATGTTACTTATTTATTCATTAGCTCTACATGTTTATTTCTTGTAGTACTGCCTATTTTCCTACTTACTTACTTTATTGCTTGTCATAATATATCTATTTTATCATTAAAGTAAATTAATAACTGCACATTTTTTATTAGATCATTATATTTTTTTCACTTATTTGGATTATATCATTAGCAATCATCTCATTAGTTATTGCATCATTTTCCTATGATCCTTGTTTACTTGGTTTTATTTGAATGCTTATCCATTCCATGTATATTAGTTTCATAATATTGCCACCATTTGACACTCCACTCCTATAAGAATTATTTTTATTTTTATTTTATTGTAGGTAGAAAATGCTTTTAGGTTATAAACCACCATAGAATGATGACATTGAAGGCCAATTTTCCAAATTAGGAAAGTCATCTTTGATTGACCTCTCTAAATCTCCAAGTACATTTAGGATTGAACCATGTCAAACTTGCATCTTTATTTATCTTGTCCTTTGTGTGGCTTGGGATTCATGTGGAGTACCATAGAGAACCAAACATATTCATGGACTCTTGAAATGTTGCCTTTGATCGCCTCACTTAACAAGGAGTCTACATATAGGGAAATTAAATTAACCCCTTGCAAACACCATTTATCCTCAACCATTGATCACTCATGCTATCGTGGATTGTTTTACTTTGGGAGTAACCCATATTTGCTTCATGGGTCCACCTTGTAATGGGTCCCAACGTTTTTTTTTTCTTTTTTTCTTGAGTATCAATTATTTTTTACCATAATTTTTTCCATTTTTATTTTTTCCTCGTGTATTTTATATTTAAGTGCTTAATTGAATCCATGCTTATTGTTCATGTTTTTTGAGTTGTTCCATATACATGGTCACTTTTTTTTCTTTTTCTAGTGAAACTCCATTGGTCCGGACTTTCTTAAGTAAAACCATTATGTGGTTTTCTTAGACTCATAAATACTATGTGGGGGCATTTTAAGGGTTATTTTTAATTAATTTAGAGTTTCCCTTCATGTTTTAGGTTTTTATTTTTCTTCCCTTCCACTCAATTTATGTATACAAAGATCACATAGTACATTTACTTTTTATATATTAAAGGAGTTTGCAGTTTTTTATTAGTCTTCATAGAAATTTTATTCCCTTTTAAAAATTATCTTCCCTCTCCATCTTCCCCCTCCTCATGACTATAGTACATTACCATTCTTTTTGACATTCACAGGGCTTCTTTTAGCTTCCATAAGTCTTTTCTATACTCATACTCTTCCATGAAGTATGGTAAGCGAGATTTCTCATTCTGGTTTTCTTTTAAAATATTTTTTTAATATCTTAAGTTCAGATTGGTGGCAATAAACCCTCTTCCTTGATAAAAGAAGGGATCAGCATTCTCTTATTAATCATATTATAAATCCCTTACACTTTGAAATAAACTTAATATTTCGTTCTTCCCTCTTGTAATGCATCATCATTAGAGATTGGTATATAAATATGAGGCACGATACCTAAACATTCTATCTATTCCATAACCTATTTTCTTTAATTATGCTTATAAAAATTTTGATAAACATTATATATATAATTATTATTATTATCCAATTTTAAAATCACAGACACAAATAAAATTAAAAATCCAATTAAAATATATGCTAGAGATTCACCTAGTTACCACCTGCAACCTGTCACCGACCTGTTCACCGATGATTCAGCTAAAACAAATGTGCGGTGACATAACTTCGGATATTTTAAAAGCATGACAGCTGTGGGATTTGAACCCACGCCCTTTCGGACCAGAGCCTAAATCTGGCGCCTTAGACCACTCGGCCAAACTGTCGTACGATTTAAATTGATTAAAGGTTATATACGAGATGAGAAACACTTATAAGAAACTAACAGCTGTGGGAATTGAACCCATGCTCTTTAAGACCGGAGCTTAAAGTTGACGCATTAGATCACTCGTCAAATTGTCACAAGTTACTTTTTCACCCACGATTTCTTTTATGTTTGTGGAATTAAAAGATTATGTAATATAATAACAAGGTTAATATTTGCAAAGCACCAGATTATGTTCATGTTGTATTGTTTGATGGTAATATATGATTATAAATAAACTAATCGATGGTAATATATGTTTATAAATAATCTAATCAATAAGTATATATTAATTTATAAAATTTAATTAAAAATAGTGAAATTAAATTTTAATTTTAATTTTTTATTATTATTAAATTTTTTTTTTTATTTTACTAAAATGAGATAACTTTTTAATTATTAATTAGTAAGAATGTTCATAATTTTCTATGCCTAAGGATTTATATCCATATTTATATAACAAGTGGGCTGGTTGGTAAACTTTAATAATTTTACCTATATCTCATATCATATGCATATATTTGTTGATCGAAATTTTTTATTTTCCATAGATAAATCTTTGTAAATTTTAATATAAATAAAATTTATTAGTTTAACTTTTTCTACACACTTTCATTATTATTATTGATAAATATGATAATTAATTTTGATAACATTGTAAATTTATCTCATCAGTAAGTAATTTTTGGTTGAGAAGTAATGAATTAAATTTTGGAAAAAAAAATATTTTTATTAATATAAATTTAATTAATATGAATAGAATTTTTAATTCTTATTAATATGATTGGTTTTGAAGTTTTATATGGTGATTTAAGTTCGCTGATAATTGAAAAAGACCTAAAATTTAGCTGTATTAAAAATTGGTGTGGTATATATGATTTTTAGGTGATTTTAAGAGCTTAAATGTTTAAAATGGTGAAGTAATAAAATAAAATGAAAATATAAACCTATCATAATATTAAAATTATACAAACTAAGTTTAATTATAAAAGATATATTTTTCTCCATAAATAGAAATATTAAATTATATGACAAGAGTGTTATAAAAATTTAGTTAATGATTAATTTAAAAAAAAAAAATATATATATATATATATATATATATATATATATATATATATATATATAATGAAATTGTAAAATATATTAATAATTGTGTTGATAGGCGTTTTCTTTGCTGGCTTGTGGTGGGCAAAACACGGTTCACTCTAGCCAATGGGAGAGCTTGATTTTCGTCCCTCCACCTAATTATAAATTGCCATCTAGACTGGACTCGACTATCAACAGGTCTGGCCACATTCGCATGACATCCTTCGCCCACATTCGCATGAAATAATCTGAGCCACTCTTCCGCCCACGCTCTCACACCATCTCCTCTGTATTGAAGTGAGGCAGGCTTCACAGGCTACAATTTCTTTAGCACAACACGACATTGGTCATATCTATTTGTTAACACAACATTTCCTATCTAATGTGAGACCTCAAGGCTCCGCCCAGATTCACACCCATTCCCTGTTTCTGTCTAAACTGAGCCTTGAATATCGCACGAAAACCCCTATATGTGAAGTTAGCCTTTAGATACAATCTCCTAGAAAATCACTTCACATTCAATATTCACCTCGAGCCTATTTGTTTCTGCATTGAATTGCATTGAATAGGCATGAACAGTTTCTCCATTCAATTTTGTTCTATTTTTCCTGTTGCGTTCAGTGCGTTGGATGGACTTCCAATCACCAATATATACTCAGGGGTTCCATCTTACCCACTGGTGTTTCAAGAGGTAAATTTGAGAACATTGGACTCGAAATTTGACAACATCGGAGCAGTGAGACATTGAACCGTACAAACTGAAGTACTTCAAAGGAATTTTCTGAATACACCAGGTAACTGTTAAATCCTTATGCAAATATATATTGTTTTTAATCTTTCTAGTGGGACCACATGGACTTATCCTTACTGGATTTTTTCTAGTGGGACCATATATATATTTGTTTTTAATCTTTTTAGAGGCAAGTCCATCGGTGTTATCCTTACTTCTCACGAGTCTATGTTTAAGGTGACTTTAGTGTGTTGGAACATGAGTGCCCTTATCCTTCCCGTTCTTATGGGGTGCCATCACTTTTTTCAATCTAGAGCTAAATTCCTCATAGAAACTCCCTTTAGTCAAGCACCGCTTCACACCCCTTGTGGGTTGGGTCGCAGAAATTGACGTTTTGGTGTTGCGTGGGTTGCTTGTGTGGAACGACGCTTGTTTATGGGCGGATTTCTTGGCTGATTGGATGGGGATGTCATTTATTTTCGCTGTAATTATTAATTGTTTTTTTTTACTCTCGTTATTTGCTGTCATTTTATGGTTGTAGTTTTTTTACTGTAATAAGATTCATTTTGACTGTAAATTCTTATTTTTTTATCTACATATTATATATATGTGTCTTGGAAATTTTCAATTTTCAGATATATTTATGGATTCCTCTGATGTTTGGATACCTGGTGTTATAGTTCACAGTTTGTTTTACTATTGTTTTTACTGTTTACCTGGTGATCGGAACACTAAGTATTTTCATAAGTATGCAAATGGTAGGCGGGACAGGAATACTATCTGGAGTATAAAAAGGGGGGATGGATCAAATGCATATTCAACACAGGAGATCCAGGATGCGGCGTTGGATCATTTTTCTGCATTCTATTCGAGTCATGAAGGCATTGATAACGCGGCCCAGGTCTGGCTTTTGGAGCATGTCCATAGAGCTATGGATGAGGAGGCCATAATGGCTATTGACAACCAAATTTCTCAGAACGAGGTTTTGAAAACTCTCAAAGCATGATGGATGGCCCTCGGAGTTTTTTATTCACTTCTTTGAATTGATGGGCGCAGAACTGACACAGGTGGTTGATCATATCAGAAGGAGTGGGGTGATGCCTGCAAACCTAAATTCTACATTCATCGTTCTAATTCCAAAGGTGGACGACGCTCAGTCATTTGCGGACTATAGGCCGATAGCTCTCTGTAACATCCTATACAAAGTTACCTCCAAGATAATTGCTGAGCGCCTAAAAGGTATTTTGAATGATTACATTTCAAGAGAACAATTTGGTTTCCTAAAGGGGCGCTCAATTCATGAAGCTGTGGCAATAGCACAAGAGGTACTGCATTCTGCTCATACTGAGAAGAGGAATGCTATTATGATGAAAGTAGACCTTCATAAGGCATATGACTCAATTTCCTGGTCATACATACGACTAGTTCTTATGAAGATCGGGCTTCCCATAAAATCTATAAGATGGATAATGACTTGTATTTCGACAGTCCGATATGCAATCATTATAAATGGTATCCCCACAGCATTTTTCGGTGCAGAACGTGGCCTGAGGCAGGGCTGTGCGCTCTCCCCGCTAATTTTTATCCTCGTCATGGACATCTTCTCTGGAATTATGCATAATGCAGAGCGCAGGGGTTGCATAGAGGGCTTCTCTTTCTCCAATGAAGTATCTGTTACACACTCCTTATTTGTGGACGATCTATTGCTGTTTGGATATATGAAGAGGAACCATTGGTTCTTCATCCATCTAATGTTCAAACGCTTTGCAGCTGCCACTGGTCTTACAATTAACAAAGCTAAATCATTTATATTGTATGGTTTTGGAGACAGAATGGAGATCGAATTCATAGCAGAGTTCTCGGGGATGGAGATAAAGGTGGCTATGGATGGATTTACATATTTAGGATTCAGGCTTAAGCCCTGCGGGTATAAGATTCGAGATTGGCAGTGGATGCTGGACAAATTCAGGCGAAAGATTAATGGCTGGACGCACAGGTGGCTTTCTCTGGGTGGGAGGGTCATTCTTACCCAAGCGATTTTATCTCAGACGCTTGTATATTGGGCCCATTTATTTTACATTCTAGATGGTGTTATCAAATGCCTGAATAGCATTATGGCAAAATTCTTATGGGGTGGGGCTAACATGCCGCATAAAATCCATCTTTGTAAAATGTCCAGGTTGTGCAGACCAAAACAACATGACGGATGGGGAATCCTCAATTCCCGGACGTTCAACAAAGCCCTGCTCATTAAATCCTTTTGGAAGGCTGTACGTGGTTCCGGTATCTGGCAGGATGTTATTAAGTGTAAATATATTCAGGGGGATCTAATGAAACAGTTGCTAGCTTCAGACTTTCCCTCCACTAGACACATATCGGAGATCTGGAGAAGCTTTAAGTTTATATGTGGCCATGTTGCGGAAAGACTAGCTTGGCAGTTTAGGGATGGGGGAGACATTCCGATTACTTATAAAAAAATTATAGGGTTGCCCACTAGTGTTTCTCCATCTCGGCTGCTGATACATTGCTTGGCACACAGAGGTATAAATTTCATTTCCCAGACAATTAGGTCATGGTCTTTTGACTCGCCGGAATTTAAGTCTGCGCTCCAACTCGGTTTGCCGGAGTATGTATCGGAGGAATGGGAGGGGCTCAGGGAGGCGTTCAGGGCAGCGGGGTTCAGTTGGGCGACTGGCGGGGATCTGGTTGTTTGGGATGGATCTACGCATGAGGGTGCTCCAGTTGTCAAAGAGATATATAATGTTCTTAACATTGCCTCCTACAGGGATCAGTTGACAGAGTCTTTCTTCATATATTGGAAGCGAAAAATCCCCACTAAAATTGTTTTATTTGGGTGGCTGGTATGGCAGGGAAGGATTCTTACGGGGGATAACTTGTGTAGGCGTGGTTTCCTGGGGCCTTTTAGGTGCCACATTTGCTGTCAGGATCTAGAATCTATCGATCATCTTTTCTTCCACTGTCCAGTTATTGTGCAGTTATGGCGGCTTTTCTCAATACATCTCATGGGTCCAACATGGTATCCTTCTGATTTTCTGAATGCTGCTAGGGATTGGGACAGCCTCAAAGGTAAGTTTAAATCTCTGCCTTTCTTCTTCATTTGGGAAGTGTGGCTGGGGAGAAACAGATTAATATTTGAAGACGTGCCTTTTCGGATACATCAAGTGTATTATTTTATCCTTGGTTGGATGGAAGATCGTCCTCAATCACGTGTTCCTATCATAGATTGTTCCTTTCGCAACAGACCTCATGTTATAGAAATTCTGGCGATCTATTTTGATGGCGCATGCGTGGATGGGCTCATGGGGTGTGGCGCTTGGATTAAATTATCCCAGCGGGAAAGGATTCATATTCATTGGAATGCAGGCACGGGTTCCAACAACAAGGCGGAATTAGTTGCTCTGTGGGGTGGTCTCCGCTTTGCTGTCCTATTACAATTACAGGATGTCCATGTATACGGGGATTCACAGGTGGTAATCGGATGGGTCAAAAGGACTATGCAAATGCAACGGCCTGATCTTCTGGGCTGGTTACACAGGACCCAAAGTTTATGGAAATCTCTCAATCATCCTCCTATTACGCACATATTCAGAGAAAACAATACCAGGGCAGATGGTTTGTCCAGGAAAGGTTTAGAAACTGATTTTGGGTCGATGCACGTTCTGCTCTTCAGAGATGGTCAAATCCACTGGAAAACAACAATCCCAATTCCATAATTGGATTTTTGACCATGATTTTGGGTTCGATGAGTGGCCTAGCTGTGGGGTCGAGTCATAATTGGGATGCCTGTGCTGTTATGGTTTTACATAAAGGATCTCAATCGGAATTTTATATGGGATGACTCTCGCTATACAGACATTTTCATCTCAGCCTGTTTTGCCTTCTCAGGATGTCATTTTTGTTTCTCGACTGGTATTTTCCAGTATGTCATAAGATCTTCATTTTGCAGGTAAGGATATTTTATATAAGCGGGCCTGTATCTAATAGTTCATCGAAGTCCAACCCTATACATTTTTCCTATGGGCCTGTACATTGTGATCTCTCCAGTTTGGGCTTGTACTTGAGAGACGTTCCTGAATATTTTGGGGGGGCATCTCGACATCTCACATGCTGGTCGAGACAGGTTTATATTGTTTCAAGCGAGCCCGACGGATTATTTCACAAGTGGTTTATTTTTATAATCCGAGCTCCTCAATTTACAGACTTACATGATCTTGCGAGGTGGTTGGATGGCGAACAGTGATGTTCTTTCAGTTTTGTCTTCATTCACATTCCATTGTCATTTAGTACTCATCTTTCCTTTTCACAATGGTCTATTACCGGAGGACTATACTCTCTTTCTATTAGCCATCCTATGTTTTTTCACTGTCATTGATGGTCATGTTTGTATGGGAAGGAATTTTTCCTGCTATGTGGAGGCCATATATTCATTTCTGCTCCTTCTTCTATAAGTGAGCTTTTCTTTTGGCCAGTATCTGATGGAATTCTCGCTGCTACACTATACAGCTGAGATTATTTTGTATATGTACTGTTTTATATATTAATATAAGCGGTGTTTTTTTCTTCTGAAAAAAAAAAATATCATATTATAATCTACATTTCAGCTACAGGGGTTTCAAAAGGGCGAGAATAGGAAGGAGGACGAGTTTTGGTGGTATCCACCCCTAGATATTCAAACTTTCCGTGAAAAATATCTCTCATATGTCTTGGTTTTTCCACATCTAAGTAGTGCCACTATGTTTGCTGCACTAACCATGCCTTGTGTGATAGATTTGTCTTGGAAGAGGGTTGCATTTTTTCAGTAATATCCCTGAAAGGACTTATCTAGGTAGACTAATCAGTATTCTCTGTTTGTTCGTATATTTAGGTTTGTTTCCATCTACACTTGTTTTCCAACTGCCCCAAACCTTCTTCCACTCCTAATGTCATAAAAAAATTGGCAACCCCTGCCTCAACATCATTATTACAATGTATCAACCCTTCTTGTACCACACTAAAAAACAAAGGAAATCATGATACTCTTGTAACTATTGAACAATCAACTCACGTTTCTCCTCCTTTTTCTTAGCTCCAGTAGTATGGAGGAATGTATTTAGATTCTTTCAAATTGTATTGGAATATGATGTTTGTTATACAATCTAAAATATCTAGTGAGCAATCGAATGGACAAAAATAGAGTTTTTTTTTTTTTCCTAACATAATCTTCTTCTTGAGCCTCACTTTCACTTTTTCTCTTGTTTGCACCTGAATCCTTCTCAAAGTATATTCCTCATTTATATCTCATCCTTGGTTCTTCTATTGTCTTGAATGGACTTCAACTTCTGTTCCAACTCTTCATTCATGGCTGAAGATTTCTCTAATGAAGATGTTATAGCATTGGTCTTATCTTTAGACACTTTGACCTCATTTTGCATATGTGCATTTGATTCCTCAAGTTGAAATATTTTATCATTAAGTTGTGCCAAAATCGCTTCAAATTCTATTAAAGTGTCCTCTATTTTCACTCAGAGTTCAGATGCCTGCTTAGAAAATTGTTTTGCTTCAGTTTCAACCTCACTGCACTTTTTTTGGTGTCATTTTTAGTTGTTATTTGAGCTCAGAACTCCTTTTCTCTTCCAATTTCAGTAGTGATTCCAATTCCGTTGACTTATTTGTAGTCTCCTCATGCTTACCGTGATAAATGGTAATTAAATCTTCAAGCTCAAGGTGTCTTTTGTGAAAATTTCACTACTGAAATCCTATTGCAGAAACTAGTATTATTTCTCCTAATTGTTAATTATTTAACAATTTATCTGCTACGAAAAATATCGAAATAAACACACTGCAACCTTCACAAATAAAATTCTGTGGAAAATAACTAGCACTGGAAGCTGAGAAGTTCTAGCACACACACATAAAATATAACACAATTATTTTTGGACAAAAGTCCCTGGAAAAACCCAATGCAGGAAAACTGGTGCAGCAGTGAGGGTTTTTATTATTATGCAATAGTGAAAATATGAGTACAATGTGGATGCCTGAAAGCCTGAAATTGACAATACACAAAAATAAAAATATGGGAATGGGTTGGCATCTTATTTCTAGACACAGTCTATGGAAGGAGGTTATTGTTGCCAAATATATTGCTCCTAGGAACACTCTCGATTGGATTAGAGGTATTATTCAAATCTGTCCTGGTTCCTCCATCATATAGAAGGCTATCACAAAATCTACACACCTTATTCAAAAGGGGCTGACTTGGCAGATTGGTTCGGGCAACTCGGTCAGAGTGGGTACTGACTCGCGGTTGGGCAGTGGGAGAAATTTCATATTGTTGAACTGGATCATTAATCACTTGCACAATGATGGCATCAACCATCTTGCACAGGTGGCTGAACCGGAGCATACAAATTGGCATACACATGAATGGATAACTGCACAAGAACTTGGGATCCCTTGGGAGGGTTACCTTGATTGGTTTCGGTACACCAGAGCTCTTCAAGCTTTACATATCCAACTCTTGGACCAGGACAATCAACTAATATGGGCACTCTCCCCGAATGGGATTTACTCCCCCAAATTTGGATATACCATTCTCAGCCACCTAAAAGAGCCCCAGGACAAACTTTGGTGGTGGAAACCATCTAGAAGTTGCAGTCACCTCATAAAAACAGATTACTGTTGTGGTACATTCTTCATAACTGCATACCGACTATGGATAATCTCCATAGGCGCGCCATTTATGGTCCGTCCAAATGTTGCTTTTGTTTTTCCCATGAAGAGGATTCTCAACACATATTCCTTGATTGCCCTGCTATCAATTTACTCTGGAATATGGTCAAACACGCACTCGGGTGTACTATCATCTGGAAAGGCAACACATTATCTGAGGCTTCGTCTGAGTGGTGGTAGGTTGTATCATGTACTAAACTGAGGAATCTACCCTTACTTATTGTATGGGGCATTTGGACTGGGCGCAATCGACATACTTTTGATGGCAAGCCGGTTATCTGGGAGCACATTAGGCTGTTATCATTGCTTCCTACAGCCTCATATTGGATGCGGCTCAACCAAACCTTTTAAAAGTCATCAATCCTAAATGTATCGACCATACCCAACTGTGGGCATATTTTGACGGTGCCTCAAAGCAACATGGGTGTGGGGGTGGGGCGGTACTATACATGTCAGAATCTCATTACTACCACCTCAAAATGGGATTGGGCCCTGGTACTAACAATTATGCTGAACTCCTATGCCTCTGACTTCTCCTACTATTTGCCCGAGAAAAAAAATGCAACAATATTCAGATCTTTGGAGACTCTCTTGTTGTCATTAATTGGTTCAATTCTCTTGCACAATGCCACACCCACACACTTACTGCATTATTGCGGGAAGTCCTTCAACTCAAATCTTATTTTGACACTATATCTGTCACTCATATTTACAGGCAAAGGAACAAAGTGGAAAATAAAATTTCCAAAGAAGCTGCGGAGCTAGAGTGGGGCAGATGGTTCATCACTGAACACGATGGTGCACAGGTTTACAGATATTTTCACAGACCGTTCATTGATGAATTCCAGGACAGGGGAGCAATCACTCCTTGACTGCATTTTGACTTACATGGCATATGGGAGTTATTATTTTTTGCTTATGGACACTTATGATATTATTTATTATTGGCAACTATTTTTTTTCTGTCATGCACATACATAGCTATATCAGATTTGTAATTCAGTATATGATACTTGCCGCATATATTGCACTGATACATGAACTATTTGCCTATGTGGTGAGGAACAATTAGTTAACATGCTCCATAATGGATAGTACAAGTAAAATGTAACATGTAATTTTTCTATATCAATGAAAAGTTACGAATTTTTCCCCTAAAAAAAAAAAAAAAGGGGAAAATTATTGAAGGGATTTACCCTTACTCCACAAGCAATTCCCGACACAACTTGCCTATAAAAAATTCGGCCTCCTGAAGCCTCTACATCACCTTCTATGCTGGATTGCAAAGTCACTATGACTTCAAGACTCTAACTAGTCTCTGATGAATACATTATTCCTTCTGATGTTGATAGATTTGTTTCTTCCTCTCTCTGGAACCTCTTCCTGGCCTCTAGTTTTGAGAACAATTTTCTCTCCAGAAAATCAAACTTCCTTATCTGAAGCTACTACGCATAGCTCTACGCTTCCTCACTGGGATATCTTGACCCTCTTGCTACCACCTCTCCGGATCCGGAAAAATTCCCCCAGATCATTGTCCCTTCCCCTCACCACTGCTTCGACTTCTGGCTTCTCTGGAAGCTAAATTATGCTACTTTGGAAATCGAACTACTAAAGTGTCTCCTCCATCACCACTTCGACCTCCTCTTATAATCCATTGTTGGAGCACCAACGACCAAGATGAAAATATAATTGATGGCTAGGATTATCTGTGGATTGATCCGTGTGAGTTTCTAGACTATTCTCGCCTTATCTCAATTAATATTGATTAATTAACCATATTTCCTAAGTTTAAACTTAGGAAATATTTAAAAAGCGATTAATAATCTAATTAAGACACTTCTAGGCAGAATTTCCAGAAACAATTTTTGGGTTTTGGATATGTCATGTATTCTAGCCTCTCCACAAAACTTTGTGGATAGAACACATTTGATGCTACAAAAAATAACATATTTTCCTCGAGGCACTAGCTTGTAACTCATGTTCTTAGGAGCTATCTTGAATTGACTCCAACTTCTTCTCCATCTCTTCATTCCAAACTGAAGCTTTCTCCAGAAAATATGTTGCAACATTAATATTATCTTTAGATACCTTGACCTCATATTAGAAGCTTGCTCTAGAAAATATGTCAGGGCATTAATCTTATCTTTAGAGACCATAGTCTCATCTTCGAAACACTGAGTATTCAATGTAACTCAAGGAAATCATACACATTAGTCATCTGAATCTTAAAACCTTTAAGAAAAATTAGTGAACTGTTGTCCTAATAATAGAATATAGCACCTCTAGCTAGGGATTCTACCCACGTGTACTCTAAGCTCTTCCATGCATTTTCAAAATCTGCTTACAATGGGTCTAACCTTCTTGAAAAAGCTTCCATGATGAGGAAATTTTATGTTGATGTTGAATAGTCTCAGTGAAATGGCATAGTTAGGTTTTTATATTTAAAACTTTTCCGAGGTACTATAATGCAGGGATCAAATATTCTATTTCTTTCCATTGACTATGTATGAACAATAGTTCACAATTTTTTTAGATTCTAACACACGATGGAATATGAAAGAGTATATAATTAAAGCATTGAAAAAAACATACTTTTGACATGCTCTTAGTGAATATATATCCACTTTGTAAAGTGTGAATCAAAGGATTTCACTGAATCTAATTTCCTATTTCAATGGAGAAAATTCATCATGGAGCTTCATCCTCTATTCCCCATTCGTGCTATGAGAAAAGTTATGTATGTGGTCATTATTTAATGGGTAAGGAATGTAAATGGAGAGTAATAATTTATCACTTTCATTGTTTTGTTAGCTCTTTCACTATTTGTTTCTTGTTATATTAGTGATTATGTGCACGAAACAATTCATCCTCAATTATGCAGTTTTCCTAGTTCATCTCTATGCGGAGAAGCTCAAATTGCAGGATGTACTTCTCTTATGATTCTTTTATCTTCAACTCATAAGTTGCAAGCTATTCTTGCTACACTTCTTCTCTTTCTTTTAGTGCTAGATAGTTTTTGGTCATTTCCTCTGAAGTTCCCTTCTATTTTTCTCACATCTTCCTTGAGTTGCAACACCTTTGATTGGGAGTCACCAAGCTCACTTGCTTTCTAGTCATTTTTGTGCAGTATGGAAAATGCGTGCTATGCCAAGGTTTGGGTATGTTGGTTTTGGAATGATTAAACCAAGATTATAATATATAAAAATGTTTGTGTTGCTTTCCTACCCTGGTCTTCTAAAAAATTTACCCTGATGGATCATGGTGAGTTATTGCATCCATAAGTTTCACAGTCACGAATATCCTTCGTTTTGGTATCTTAATCTTATTTAAATCTTGAAATAAATATTTTCTTACCATCTTATAAATTAGAACCTTCCATTTCATGGTTTCCATGCACTTCTCAATTAATTGCAGGTTGTTATTTGACACGACAATTATGTCCAATTTTGTAAAAAAAAAGTTATTCCTTGTGAAATATAAAGGACTTTATTTTTTGTTAAATCCGGGTCTTTTAACTTATATTCTGTTAAAATTTTAGTATTTTTTTTTTTTAATTACATGGTTGAAGGTCTGGATCCATAATTATATTTATTCACTGTGCCAAACTCTGTAGTTATGCTATCATAAATAGAGAGTAGATGGAAGATTTCCATATAGTCCATATTATTAAGGGCTTTCGATATTCTTCTATTAAAAGAAGGTTATGGAGAATAATTCATTTATTATCTCTCTTATAGTTTCTTTATGCCACTTATTTTTGAAATAGTTGGAACCTATATTGTCTTAAGCAAGGGATGTAATTTCTTATTGAAGTTGTAATTGCATATAGATAATGGATGTGTTGTAGGCCCAATTCTTGTCTTTCTATTGCATATAGAGAAAGGAGGCGCTCTAGACTTGTCTAGGGATAATGTGATGGTATTTTAATAAAATGAAAAATAAAGTCATATCTTGTTAGGGATGAATTATTTATTTTACTTATTCTATTCAAATAACAATAAATGACTCTAGGTACGTCTGTCTAGGGATGATGTCATGGTATTTAAAAAGTTTAAAAATAGAGTCATGTCTTGGGAAGGATGGATTAGTCATTTTGCTTATCATATTTAAATAACAATAAACTAACATAGATATCTATTAACCTGGAAGGATATATTGTGTTATTGGTTGTTGAGAGGTAGGAATATCAAGTTCTTGATCCATAGTAAATTGTGTGTTACATGTTGAAATGTATGCATCTCAAGTTTTTGATCCTTAAGAAATTAGTTTAACATTGATTTATTATTTATTTTTTTCTCAAGGATTTACAAAAAGGAGGCCTCTTCAGTAAAAAATATCGTATAGTAAAATTCAATTTGAGATTTTTCAACATAAAATTTTGTATACAAAAACGCAATTTCAGATTTTTCTATGCAGCTTTAGCTACATTTCACTTTGCAGTTTTACAATGTAGCACTACTTTTTTTTGGTCCTTAAGAAATTAGTTTAACATTGATTTATTAGTTGATTTTTTCTCAAGGATTTGCAGAAAGCAGACCTCTTTAGTAAAAATATATTGTATACTAAAACAATTTGAGATTGTTCAACATAAAATTTTATATATAACAAAACAATTTCAAATGTTTCCATGGAGCTTTAGCTGCATTTTACTTTGTAGTTTATAATGTAGCACTACTCTTTTTTGGGTGGCTATATTTCATTTTACTTTGTAGTTTTACAATGTAGCACTACTTTTTTTGGTTGGGTATATTATAATGTAAACTAGATTCCAGAGGGATTTCTTGGCACTTTTTTTTTCACTTATGTAAGAACAAATATATTTGTCTCTGTTTGTGTTGAATTGAAAAAAAAAAAAAAAACCTTCTCTGAGGTATGAGAAATAACTGGACCCGAGTTACAAATTTACCTTCTAGATCAAGGATAGAAAATATAGCACATATTTCTCTTAGATATGATAAATATATGGACCCCAGTTACATATTTACCTTCTAGATCAATGATGAAAATTTTTCCTTATGAACTCACCCCAGTTATGATTTTTTCTTATGGATCAAGGATGAAAAATCTAGTTGGTGAAATCATATTTTATCATGGAAGGTTTGATACCTTATAATTTACACCGTTAATTCTGTTGAAAAATATCAATAGCCCATTGTCTAGGCTTTGTATGGTGTTCATGATCTACCAATGATCGGATTCAATAGAATGTTGATTTAGTCATTTGAACGTTGATTTTGAAGCAATACGACACCGCAATAAAGTGGCATGGCCATGCACTAGAAGAAATCAAGGCAAAAACTCAAGCACAAACAAATAAAAAAGATTGAAAGAACTAGACTAGCAAAAAACACCATGACTCAATCCCCATGGTTTCCAATACTTCCAAAGGAAATCTCAGCTTGAGCATTCTTCAAGATTTCATGGAAGTATCTTTTGTCATGCAATCTCCTGCATCATACTTCCATAAACACATAACTGTCGGTGCATAAATAAATATACATCATGCTATTTACCTTACCTTGTTGGGAAAATCACGTCGCCTTGTAACTGAACACACACATATAAGTCATGGGTTCAAAATATCAAGACAACATATCTATTAATTCGAAATAAAATTTTACCAAGACTAATAACCATGTCATAATCAACAATCAACTCACATTCATCGATCATAATACATAAAGCTACTACTATTATCTACTTTCACTCAAGTACATATCAACTATCTTAACACATACGTGTTATTACCATTGTTCTTAAAACAAGATAATTACTTCATGCAATATTACAGATACAACCTCATATCATGTAATTAATCAAACATTCAACAATAAATAGATGACATAATAGACACCAACATTCAAACACCAAATAGATGACATAATTAAATATTCAAGTACAAAGTAGACGACACGAGCAAGCTCATACCTTAATGTATCTCAAGGGAGGCTATCTTGTCTGCACAATCAGTCTATATTAGCATGATATAACTTCACAACATATCAACCCAATCATAAATAAGGTCATGATATCCATAACAGTATATAGCTAACATGTTCACGCCCTAAACTCATAAAAAAATTGGCATTCATGCATACAATCACATATACACAGTTAGTCTAGATTAATACAACACACTATCATAATTAGGTCGACTCATGCTTGAATGTCATAACACTAACCATCTTCCTAGACCAATCCAATTTAGCATGATACATATAACATCAAAATATTAATGCTATAACCCTAATCATCAAGTTAACCAATGTATAACAACAATAAGTTAACATATAACATGCTCATCAACAACATATAACATAATCCTCAAGCTAACTACAAGTTAACATATAACATATTCATCAACAACATATAACATAGTCATCGGGTTAATACCATGTTTGACTAATCAATGCATGTACATATGATCATACTAGTTAACTAACGTCTATCATAACATCAATAGAATGAGAGGCATACACATAACCATAATGCATATGAATACACTGGTCAACCAACATTTATCATACATGCAACCATAATAATAATAGAATGAAAAACATATAAGTAACCCTAATGCTTACAACAACCATGAATCACATACCTTCACGTCAAGCATGAAAAATTGTATGGCGATCTTCTCTTACCCCACAGTCCATTGTTGCAACTTCACTTTAATCATATGCATCTCCTACTCTATCTCATCCAACACATTATCATCATACCATACCAATATCATCATTATGGCATAACTGCATATAATGACCTTATGCACAACAACCTCAATAAAACCAATGCAAACTTGACCATATGCACCCACTTGACATGTATAACCAATCATGAACAACCAATGCATGTTAAACATATGACATCACATAAGAAATCATAAATGGATAACACTGGAGCATGACCAATATGTAACCCTAGCATAATAAAGCAATGTATGTACAATATGTAACAATATGTAAGCAAGCATGCACAAATAATACACAAGCATGGGCAACACATAACCAGCTATACTCTCATGACAACATGTTGACAACAATACCATCAAAACTTCCATGGCGACACCACTACCACCATGGCCAACCCAACACAAATGTAATAAGCACATATAGACCACAAGCATACTAAACACATATGCAACCAACATAAACGCATGACCAACACACTACCCATCTAGTCCAAGGGTCGAACCATTCTCTAATACTACTCTGTAACACCCTCTTCCCACATCTACCCAAGTTACCGACCAACCGGGGTAAACATGCGACGAGAGGCTACTTTAAATTTCTCTAAATTAAGTAAAACATTCAAACTTCCATGCCCATGGAACTTTCAATTGTGTTCTCCATATCTGTAGGATTGTCACACTCCAGGTGCATGTAATACCCTCTTCCCACATCTACCCAAATAACCAACTAACCACAGTAAACATGCGATGAGAGGCTACTAATATGAGATTCAAACTCCTAGATGACCTTATGGAAGTGGAACCAATGGAAACCTAACAAACATACCTTACACATCATCAACAACACCTCCAGGAGGTAACCCAACCTCACAGACCCATGAACCCTGAGAGGGAGTTGATTTTTTACCCTTTTGAGCCTTATCCGTGGGCATGCAAGGGAAAGGGAGTGGATAGAAGCCTATATTCGTGGGCATGCCAAGGCAAGGTCATGGCCAGGGCCTGGTTTGGTTAGTTGTGTGCCTGCAACTCTTGGATTTGTGCCACTTTTTTAGCCCCAGAGCCCAGGTCACTTCCCAAAACTTCATGAAACTGTAGGAGATGACAAATAGCATTAAATTAAAGGTACAGAATAAATCACATCATTAGGAACCCACCTATACCCCTCCAAGACATGACATGAATTTCATTAAACATGTCACCAACATCGCATCTACAAGTATAAACAACAGATTTTAACATGGGGGTCTCTTACTTATCTAAGAATAGTTCAGAAGAATTTCTCCTCTACATCATAAGCTACAATACAGTCTATTTTACCATAGATACGTTTTGTATTCATTTACAGGTAAAAACATGGATAGAGCCATACATCATCATTGATCTAATACATGCTTATAATCAACACGATAAAAACAGAAATACAATGGATATAACAACAACAAAATGCATACATAAACTAGAATATTTGCATATCAAATACCATAGGAATGAGCTATTCATTACTGAATGTAAAAACCATCCAAAGATGAGACTTCCACATTGCACCTGACCATAGATTGGTTGAGACAAGTCTCACTTCAGCCAATCACCCCTGTGCCATATTCCAAGCATGAATGTGGGATCTCATCAAAGACATCAATCACAATCAATCGAGGGCTTCCATAGGAAAAATTGCCTCAACCCTCAACTAGTGATTCGACCTCACGTTCAGACATCATGACATCGTGGATTGATCTCTATCCAAGTTGCTCCAAGGCTTCAAAGTGTTTGTTCCAACCAACGCTCCAAGACTAGTAACTCAACCCCAGTTGTTCTAGGGCTCCAAAGCATTTTCTAAAGCCCTAGGTGGGTTGAGTTACTAGTCTCAAGGACTAGTAACTCAACCCATCTAGGGCTCTAGAGCGTTTTTCCAACCAAGGCTCCAGGACTAGTAACTCAACCCAACAATTTTTTGTCGGGCTCCAGTGTGTTTATCCAACCAGGGTTCCATGAACTAATAGATCAACCCAACAACTAAAGGAATCATGAGAACCAACCATAAATAATCAATGGAAATAAACCCACAACACAATGGCTATCCAGGAAATGGAAAGGCTACGAAAATCCACATGCATACACCATGCATGCCAAAACTAGTGAGGAAACATACATGAAACCCTGTACCTACACTCAGAACCTGTTTTAAATGTTGATCTCGATGTCCTCTTGCACTTTCCTGCTCTTCTTTTTCCTTCTTTCTCCAAATCCCCAATTATTCTAGACTCTCGAAGAGTGCTCCAAGATTACTCTAAGTGTCCAAGAGTATGAGAGAGAGAGAAATGAGAGCTCCAAAACCAAACTAACCAAAATCTTATCAACTAATTCTCAGAAGACTTTTTTAATAATGAGGCATATATTTTCTTCATTTTCTTCCTCGCATGCAACATGTGACCTTTCGTCTCCCTTTTATCCTAATTTCCATTATTTTCACAAATAAAATTCTAATTAATGCCTCATGCCTTTCCAATTCCCTTTAGCCACAATAACCGAAATGAACACCCACTAGGATGTTTTTCTCACCATTCAAATTGTAATACATGTCCCATCACCGTGGCATTATATATTTTTACATGGATTTTTAACCAGGGTTGTTACAGTGCACTTCTGATTTTGTGCACGATGCTTCAAATTTTGTGACCTACAAGCACAATCACACCATAGACCTTCTTGCATGCAGTTGTGAGGCTTAGAACCACAATTCTAAGATTTATTCAATGTGGTTGGGGCTTAGACTAAGGGAAACCATCACTTCTTAGGCCATAACTTGTTGCAGACCAAAAATATCAGATATTTGTCTATACATGTCCAAATATATTACTTCAACAATAAAAAATATTCTATACATTTAACACAAATGATAATAGGTGTAGGGATCTTATGAAGAGTCTCTAATATGAAAGGAGTGTATTAGTTCTGATGTGATAAGTGTCCTTTCAGTTAAATAAACATGTACACATTGTCTCCATAAGTTTGATTAAGGTATGAGAGTTTTAACCATGAAAAATAGATGAATTAGTGAACTTTAAGCATGTAAATAAGCCTTAAAAATACTGAATAGCAGTGCATAATACAGAAAAACATTCACACATAAGTTTTACACAGTAGGCATGATGAAGCAGTTCACCCCTCCTGGGCTACATTTGCTGGTCCAGCTCCTAATGGCATGTCCCTCTTTGTCATTATGCTCAAAATTTTAAATTACATATGTTTACAGGCCTCTAATGGTTGTTTTATCTACACCAATGGCTCCATAATGCTCCAATTAGTCTATGTAGACTCTTGTTTCACCAAAATCGTCGAAAATTGACCTCTTAATGCATTTTTCCCAATGACAGCTAGAAAAGCTCCACTAAATGTGGAGAAAGGCAGTTAACTGCAGATAAATTAATGGTTTAGCCCTAAATTTAGTGGCATGCTCCAAATATGTCGGGCAGTTAAGTCTGGAATTTAGTGTGAGTGGTGGGGTGATCACATGCCACCCATGCTGTAACCTCAGCTAACCGTTTGAATGCCACCAAATGCGCTGGAACCGAGAGTTAAGGTTCCCAAACCTTATCTGTCGCAACAAATGTTGAACCCACCATGTGAACGTTCTTCGTGCCAGAGGTTACGGTTTGAATCGCCGTTGGTTTTAAAACTGTAGGCTACAGGTTAACACCCATGTGAACCAACTGTCGTGGTGGTTTTGTTTGCTGGTGGTTAGAACAAAAACTGTGGTCCTGGCGTATGGTCATGTGAAAGGGGGGGCTAGCCCTTCGTGGCTGGCTACCCAAGCCCTCAACGCCAACTTTAGCAAAGTTTAAATATGTCTTCGCACCATAATAGGTTAAGTAACATGTATAGGAAAATTGGAAAATGGTCTTACGGGTGGATAGGAGGTCGTGGGTTCGACCCTTGTCGACTCCACATAAATTTTACACCACTTTTTTCAGGACACATGGTGGCCTGCGGGATTGCCACGTGTCGCTCAACCATTGCTCCATCCATAAACACATCCAACGACCAAAATAAACCTCCGTACCATCAACATCCAACGACCCTCAATGTGCCACATGGTGCCATACCATTGTCTCATAAGAAAATGGAATATTCCAAGAATATTCTACTGACTGTACCTGCAAGCTGACTGGGCATCCAGTCAACAAAATTTTGTTGTTTGGGAAAAAAAAACATAACGTGATATCTTCCTCATACGACATCAGTTTTTTGAACCGTTAGCGACGCCATAATTGAAACGAAGAGACCTTTTTGGTCGCTCAGGTTCAGACCTGTTTCAAGCACTTTAACTTTTTAGCATATGACTTGATCTCCTGATCACATCTCCCCATTGGGAAGCTTTTGGACCCCAAAAGACTTTAATCACATGTTCAGAAGATGAGGGAACAACTCCCTCACATTTTCCACTTCCATCCATTTTGCCTTACCTGGTTTGCTGCCCTTGAGCCCAATCCAAAGATAATCGACACTTACCCTTTTAGAAGTGTGTGTCCTCCTGTCAAGGATGGCATCCTCCTTGAGCTCGTCTAGAAATTATGGCGAGAAATATTCTATTGATGGCAGCTAAATGTCACTCCCTTGATCATCAATCAATGGAGGCTCATACAAACGTAAATTCTCCACATTGACAACGCAATACATTTTCATATATGAAGGAAAGTCAAGTTGAAATGCATTATTACTTACTTGTTTAATAATATTGAATGGAGCATAACGAATAGGCTTGAGCTTTTTACCTTCTCCTTGCATCCTTTCTTTTCTTATGTGCAACCATACTTTGTCTGCTTCTTGAAACTTGTGATCAAATCTATGTTTGTCATGCCTCTCCTTGTAAATGCTCTGACTCTTCTTAAGCTGTTCTTGAACTCGATGATGAATAATCTGAATTTTCTCAATGAAATTTCGAGCCTCGTCAATATCACTATGCCCATCAATTGAAACATCCTTCTCATAGATGAAGTCTAATGGCGATTTCAGCAAATACCCAAAGTAGGCTTCAAAAGGTGAAGTATTTGTAGAAGAGTGATTGGCTCGGTTGTAAGCGTGCTGAATGTAATGCAGTTGTTCATCCCACAACTGGGATGCTTGCTGCAATGTCCTCTCAATAGATGCAAAATGGTTATGTTCACCACCTTGGTTTGGCCATCAGTTTGCAGATGAAAATAAATACTCTTTTTCAACTTTGTGTCCATCATCTTCCAAAGATTGGACCAAAAATTCCCAAAGAACCTGGAATCCCTGTCACTAACAATAGAAGTTGGCAAACCAAAATGAACCCATACATGTTGAAAATAAAGTTCAACAGTTTGTTTAGCAGTAATGGTTTTCTTACATGGCATAAGTATACACATTTTATTTAATCTATCCACAACTACATAAAGATAATCATGTTGTTTTCTTGACATAGGTAGACCTCCAAAAAAGTCCATGGAGACACTCTCCCATGGCCTTGATGGTACCAGTAGTGGTGTGTACAACCCGATTCATATTTCTAGGCTTGCTTGTTACATACATAGAACATCCTCTTATAAAATGTGACACACTATCTATCATGCGAGGCCAATAACAATACCTCTATAGATGCACCATTATTTTGCTTACCCCAAAGTGAAGAGACGAATGAGCCTCTCTCATGACACTAAGCCTCTCTCCTTGTGGTATACACAACTTGCTCAAATGAAACAACAAATTTTTATGAAAGTGATAATCATTTTCCTCAACTTGATTCCCTTCACTCAAACTAGCATACACATCTTTAAAATCAACATCAGATGCATATTGTTCTATGTAACTCTCATGTACAATAGAATTATTTTTAAGCAAAGTAGAAGCACTTATAATTGGCCTTGAAAGCATATCAAAAAATTTATTGAAAATACCTTTCTTGTACCTTATAACCAAGTGAAATTGTTGAAGAAATCACATCCACCTGAAATGTCGTGATTGCTACAATTTTGTTTGTGACTGCAAGTACTGTAGCGGTTGGTGATTGGTATGAATAATCGTCTCTTTACCCATCAAATAGTATTTCCACTTCTTGACGTTGTGTACCAATGAATACAACTCTTTGTCATATGTTGGATAATTTATTACAACACCATTGAATGTTTCAAAATGAAAAGCGATAGGCTTACCATGCTACAAAAGTATTGTGCCCATGGAATAATCAATAGCATCAGTCTGTATCTCGAATGGTTGTCTCAAATCCGGTAATGTAAAAACCGGAGATGAACTAATATTGTCTTTTAAAGCTTCAAAATCTTGCTGCTATTTGCCTCCCCATTGGAAGCCTTTCTTCACACTTGTCACTGCATGCATAGGAGTTGCTATGGTAGAAAATTTAGCAATAAAATTTCTCCAATACTGAGCTGCGCCTAAAAAAATTCTTACCTGTGTTACTAATTTGGGAGTGGGCCAATTCACAATGGCTTCCACTTTAGAAGGATCAATTCTCAATGTGCCTCCTCCTACAATGTGTCCCAAATAAACCAAATAATTCTTTCCAAATTCGTACTTAGACATCTTAAGAAATAATCTCTCTTTCATCAAAACATCAAGTACCCTCTTTACATGCAAGACATTCTCTTCTCTTGTTTTGCTGAAAATGAGTATATCATCTAAATACACAATCACAAAGTCATCAAGAAATGGACGCAAAACATTATCCATCACACAAATGAAAGTCGCTGGTGCATTACACAAACCAAACAGCGTAACCAACCACTCAAAGAGTCCTTGTTTGGTTTTGAATGCAGTCTTCCATATGTCACTTTATGCAATTATTACTTGATGATATCCACTTCGTAAATCTAACTTACTGAAATACTTTGCTTCTTTCAGATGATCTAACAAATCATCTATCCTTGGGAGTGGGTATCGATTCTTTACCATTATCTTGTTCAAAGCTCTGAAGTCGACACACATGCGCCAAGTCCCATCTTTCTTCAGAATCAGGACTATAGGTGAACTGCATGGCGAAGTTCTTGGCCTTATGAGTCCCTTGTCCAAAAATTCCTTGATTTTCCTTTTTAGTTCAGCATTCTCCATTCTCGACATGTGATACATGTCGATGTTTGGAAGAGGACAATCTTGTTGAAACTGAATCTCATGTTGAATATCCATTTTAGGAGGCAATCCTGTTGGCTCTTGAAACATCTCATGATGTGCATCAACTACATAATATAAATCTGATTTCAACTTAGGATCAAAATCTTCAAATGACTCATGATTAACATCAACTTTAGGCTTAATCATTAGAAGAAAAAAATTATTACTTGAATTCACCAGCCTTTTTACCTGTCCAACATTTACCATTGCAATATTCTTCTTCTTGCGATGTGCTCTAACAATTTACTCCTTACCATATTTGAACAAATGGTATTTGTTCTCATGGCGATGGAAGATAGCTTTCCTGTTATACAAGTAAGGACTTCCCAACACAACACCTGTAATATCAAGTGGAACCACATCTAATTCAACCGTGTCAACAAAATGTGCAGTTATTGCAAAGCACAATATGCACTTCTTTGAAACCTGTAAATTTGCATCCTTACAAATCCACCCAAGTGGATATGGTTTTGTATGTGGAATGGTCTCAAGATTAAGTTTCTTGACCAAGTATTCAAATATTAAATTCGCTTGTGAACCACTGTCAAACAATGTATCAATCTTGGTATGTTTGGATATGACCCTCCCATGAAACAATTCAATTCTTCCTTCTTCATTTGGAGCTTCTATGTGACAGTTTGAAGTACTAGTACTGTTTTTCTTTTAGTTTCTTTCCCCTTCATGTTCTTCAATCCCATGGCTTTAATTTTAGTTTCATCACCTGAATCTTCTTCTAAGTCATGTTGAGTTGTGTTGCAGTTTTCTACTTCCCTTTGTTATTGTTAAATTTGGGTCTCTTTTCAGGATGTAGTTTCCAACAATTTTTCTCTTGATGGCCTTCTCTTGAAAAATGTTTACAAACCACTTTATCTCCCTCTTTCTTGATAGATGCATTATTTTTGCCTTTTCCTTTTAAGGTCTTCTCTTTGTTTTTCCCCTTAAAAGGCTTGTTTATACCCTCTTCAAAAGTATTTTCCCCTCTAGCTTCTAAATGTGTAGCTTGAACACATACCTCATCTAAGCTTGTAGGATTAAACATGAGGATAGTATGTCTAAGGTAGCTATGTAAGCCCCCTATGTACTTGAGCAAATCATCTTGAATATGCAAATATACCCCTAATAAGAGAGCTCTTCTCCTAAATTCTTGGGTGTAGTCTTGTACATTTTGTCCTTTCAATTGTCTAAAATTTTGCCAGTTCATTATGGATTTCAGCATGTGAGCTAATGGATAAAACTATTGTTTTATTGCAGTAATGAAATCAGTCCATGATAGAATATTACCATGTTTTTTGATCTCCTCCTTTGTCTTGGATTCCCACCAAACAAGAGCTGCACCTTCCATCCTCAATGAAGCTAGTTGGATTTTGGTGTCCTCATCATGAAGGTTCTAAATTCTCAAATAAACCTCCAATTTCCTAATCCAATTATCAAGCTTTTCTGCGTTAACTTCACCATTAAATATTGGCAATTCAAACTTAACATCAAGTTTTAGAAAAGGACTTTTACCAGTGTTCTTTGAATTGTGTGACTAGTGTACTGAAGATGAAATAGGGTGAGGATGGTGACTTTCCATTGCCTCCATTTCCTCCATTACCCTTCTTTGATTTGTCTTCATCATTGTGACCTCCTGATGATCCCTGAACTTCCTTGTAAAGTTTGGATCCTTTTCCTTCTATTCTTTCATTCCTTTCTTGATAAAGGACTCCCACCATTTCAGTCATGTCAAGGAATGCTTTCCTGAACACTCTTTCTTCCTCTTTGGGATCCACCTCTGCATGGGTTTCTTAGTCTCTTGGAGGCATGCTTGATGTTGCTTCTGCTTATCTTGGAGGTGAAATAGGTCGTGGAGAATGTGGCAATATTACCCTCCTTTTTTGTGGCTCACTTTTAGAACCTCTTCCTTCCACCAATTTGTCTTCTCGTCTCTTAAGCTTGAGCCTAGTAAGCATGAAAACCCTTGAAAACAGTTAACAAATCCTTGCACATAAAAACACCAGAGATAAAACTCTAGCTCTGATACCAACTTGATCTGAAAGGAGTGTATTAGTTCTGCTGTGCTAAGTGTCCTTTCAATTAAATAAACATGTAAAAATTATCTCCATAAGTTTGCTTAAGGTATGAGAGTTTTAACCATGAAAATTAGATGAATTAGTGAAATTTAAGCATGTAAATAAACCTTAAAAACACTAAGAAATAGTGCATAACAGAGAAAAACATTCACACATAAGTTTTACACAGTAGGCTTGATGAAGCAATTCACCCCTCTTGGGCCACATCTGTTGGTCCAACTCCCAATGGCATGTCCCTCTTTGTCATTATGCTCAAAATTGTAAATTAAATATGTTTGCAGGCCTCTAATGGTTGTTTTCTCTGCACCAATGGCTCCAGAATGCTGCAATTAGTATAGGTAGACTCTTGTTTCACCAAAATTGGTCTAAAATTGACCTCTCAATGCATTTTTCCCAATGACAGCTAGAAAAGCTCCACTAAATGTGGAGACAGGTAGTTAACTGCAGATAAATTAATGATTTCGCCCTAAATTTAGGGGCACGCTCCAAATATGTCGGGCAGTTAAGTCTGGTAATTAGTGTGAGTGGCAGGGTGGTCACATGCCACCCCCGCGGTAACCTCTGCTAACTGTTTGAATGCTGCCAAATGCGCTGGAACCAAGAGTTAAGGTTCCCAAACCTTATCCATCGCAACAAATGTTGAACCTGCCATGTGAACGTTCTTCGTGCCGAAGGTTACGGTTTGAATCGCTGTCAATTTTAAAACTGTAGGCTATGGGTTAACACCCATGTGAACCAACTGTCGCGGCGGTTTTGTTTGCTAGAGGTTAGAGCGAAAGTCGTGGTCCTAGCATATGGTCATGTGAAAGGGGGGGTTGGCCACCCAAGCCCTCAACGCTAACTTTAACAAAGTTTAAATATGTCTTCACACCGTAATAGGTTAAGTAAAATGTATAGGCATATTGGCAAATGGTCTTGTGGGAAGATAAAAGGTCGCGGGTTCGATCCCTGTTGACTCCACATAAATTTTACACCGTTGTTGTGAGGACAAGTGGCAGCATGTGGGCTTGCCACGTGTCTTTCAACCATTGGTCCATCCATAAACACATCCAATGGCCAAAATTGACTTCCATATCATCAACATCCAGTGGCCCACAATGTGCCACGTGGCAGCATAACATTGGCTCATAAGAAAATGGAATATTCCAAGAATATTTCGCTGATTGTACCTGCAAGCTAACTAGGCATCCAATCACCAAAATTTTGCTATTTGGGAAAATGAACAGAACGTGATATCTTCCTCATACGACATCAGTTTTTTGAACTGTTCACGGTGCTAGAATCGCAATGACGAGACCTTTTCGGTCGCTCAGGTTCGGACCTGTTTCAATCACTTTCATTTTTGAGCATATGACTTGATCTCCTGATCAGTCTCCCTCTTAATCAGAAGCCACTTTAGACATCATCATTCAAAACATCAACATGTCTATCATAATATTTTCATGCATCATCAGAACTGTTAGATCATGAAATCAAAACATATATCCATCATGGTCATAACATATTAGCATCATCTACTTTATCGTGACATCAAAATTTTATCAAGAGATAGAGTCACATGATTAGGGAAGTTGGCAGGTGTATCATTATACTTCAAGGACCATAATTATATCATTAATTCTTTTACATTTATTCAATCATTAAATTAGGTCATTCAATTTTTCCATATTGTAAAAATTACTAAGCCAAGGACAACAAGGAGATCTTGAGAAATAATCATATTGTTACACTATATAATCATAATTATCATGCTTATCACAAACACTACCAATAGCATCAAGCTACTATATATAAGAATCAATGTGATAGCATTCTTTATAATATCAAGAAATCCATTATGTTTAAAATGAAAGATGTTTCCAAATATCAAGTATACTAATATATAAAAAAACAATGTTTCTAAGTATCTTTATCATAACTTCATAGAACGTAAGATACTTTTCCAATACCAAGTGCATCATCTCATCACAATTACCATGAATCAAACTTACTTTCATATATATGAGTCATTCATGGAGGTGAAATCCCCATCATACCTTAGGATTTACCTTTCCGTACAACATTGAAACAATACACCATACATACCTTGTAGTATCCAGATACATGTGTATATTCTTATTTGATATTGGCAACATGATCACTTTGTCAAATTCCTTGTCATGGCAAACACTGGCTCTTCTCTTCTTGCACTAGCCATCTTTTCCTGCATTAGATGATTCTCAAGAAGGTTCCACTTATCACATCTCATCAAGAGGTTAGAAGTATCCAAATACTCACATATATATGCATGAAGTATAAGTAATAATCAAAACAATAAACCCAAATAGGAATAGAATCACAAGGATGTAACATAAATCTAAAAGGTACTTATTTTTTAACGAGAGGAGATAAACTCCCTCTTGAACCAGCCTTCAAGATTCATTACAATTCATTATCCATATGACAATGTTGCCTTAAATATTTCAACCAAATTCATTAGTAACCAGACCTAATGGATACTATCCCATCCAGGGCTTCATCAAATATATCACAAGTTCTTGAACATCTTCACATTGATCATCTTTGGGTTTCTTCCAACCCCTAACCTCATAATATCCATCGAACCCTAATAACCAAATTTCCTATGATTTCCTTTAAACCCTAGTATTCTTTAAGGTCTCCTCCATCTTCTCTTGTTTCCATCAAAAGTGTCTTAATAGGGGTGGTATTCAATGAATTTTCTTCATCCCAACTCTATCACCATGTTAATTTTTCCGATGGCTATATTGTTATGTTCTTTGATAGTTTTATTTCATCATTTGCATATTAAATTCACCCCATAACATTATATGATTATTTATATTTACGACATTATTCAACAACATATACAATTATATAGAAAGAACAACATCATCATGAATGCATCAAAACATAAAGGAAAAATATAAGAAAAAAATTTACACATAGAGACAACAGGATTGGTTAGAGACAAGGGAAAAACCCACTATGGGGAAAACCCTTTCAAATTATTCTTCTTAATAGATTTTCGTTGAATGACTCAGCAAAATAGAGTACAATGATCCATATCTTCATCCATCAATTATCCAACAACATCATCCAAACAATATCCATGAAGATGATCTAAAAAAAATCAATCTAACAAGGTCCGAAAGGAGATTCTAACAAAAGTACTCATTAGATATCGATCCACCAAACTGTAGTCAACTTCAGCCACTTGCGGTCAATTGACGCAATTGATGGAAAACAATCCCTACTTTCCAACCATAGGGAAAACGTGTTGTGCGTGCGACTGAAAGGCTTCATCCACAAAGTTGAGCTACCCAACGTGCAATTACAACCGATAATTCACAGTGGAAAGCTTGCAATTGAGACTCAAAACCCTAAAACAAAGATGTGAGCTTCAGAACCTACAATTTCACCTTCGTGCAAACCAATTCTTCACGGATATGCCTCAGACCTGTGCGAGCCAAAACCAAGGAAGAGAATAGAAGAATTTTCCATGATGATTGTCCAAATGAAGGTCACTTGACTTAGATTTATAACCTTCGAAGGGAATCCAATTTTCTTTAGGGCCAACCAGATCAAATATGCAGATGTGGGGCTTAATTAAAAAATATTGTTTCCCTTGTCCAAACTAAGCACTTCAATAGTCAAAATTGGTCGTCTTGAAAAGAGGAATCTCGTCCTATGGTTGGAATTTGTCATTGAGCTTCCAAATTAACAATATTAGAGCTTATCGAGGGTCTAGTGTTTTATAGTAGAATTTCCTATGGGTGGGTGGAAATTGTTCATTCTACTCGGTTTTATAGGTCATCTTCTTTATTTGAAAACACATTTTTATTCCTAACTTTGGTAATTCTTTACATTATATTATTTATATATTTCGAATGGATGATGGATGCACAAATGAGAATTAGTTGTGACTTCAAAATTATAAAACCTATAAGATTTGATGTACTTTCTGGAAAGAAATGTACACTGCAAAGATTGATTTCCTTCTTTGTATTTTCTTTTTAGGTTGATATTTCATGCATGAACTAAACATTTTGAAATTTGACAATTTCCAATAATTTATGTACAAATAATTTTAAATTGTTGATGAAAGTCACCATTTTGTTCTATTATGGACTCTAGGAATTTTTTTAGTCGAATAAGTAATAGAGAGTTCATTTTTATAGAATCATTGAAGTAAGAATCATGTTTGAGTGTGAAATTAAAACTTGTTGATATGCTATGATTACCTTGAATCCTATAAAGTTGAATAAGTTTTTTATAGTCACAATTCCATCCTATGTTCTATAAATATTTTTGGGAAATTTAGGGATTAGAGTATTTAGCCTTATCACTTACTCGCATACATCAACAAGGACCATGATTAAGAGCTTATCCATAAAAGGGGTTTAAGAGTAGAATTCGGGACTGGGTAGACTTGTGAAATATATGTATTTTGATTTCTTAGTGGTTGATGACCCAATTAATAGAATTGACAGTTCACATGGTGTTTTGTTGTTCCTATTAGCATAAGGTTGTTAACCAAACCATTAATCTTGTGAAGTTTATTTCCTAGTTTTCCTATTGGTCGATTATTTAAAACTCTCGATGGCTTGGTTAATAGAGATATATATTGATAGAAAGGTGGAGATCTGTTAGTTTATGATTTTTCATCCAAACTGTGAAAAAAGAATGATGATTCGAAGTTTATCAAATAAATTTTTCTCATGAGTTACAATGTATCTTTCTAACAGATGATAAAATATGGATATTCGATAAATTTGAAATCTGGACAATAACTTATTTCCATTAATTAAATTTTTTTTTCTTATTCGTTGAAAAAATATAGACTTTCAGAGATCATCTATTATTAGATTCAAAAGTCCACAAATCTAAAAAATTATTTAAACTATTTTTTATGAAAAACCTAAATCTAGATAACATCAGGGTTAGACACATGGAGTCACATAACCAAAGTATGGCATGGAAGATGATGTGTCACTAATGACGTGCTAGTTTGGATAGGATTTGATGCTAACATAGTATGATGATGTGGTGTGCCAACATGGTGTAATTACATAGTGCATGTAACATGGGAATGACGGTGACGATATGGGGTTCAAGTCTATAAATATGTCTTTTTATGAAAATGCACTTTTAATATTTTTTATGATCCATATTTCATTAAGGACTTCATATCAAACTATTTTTTATTGTCACCATGGAAAGTTTCCTTCCTCTAGTGGATTTGATAATATGGAAATTCAACTTTTCAAGGAAAATTAATTTTTAATATTTTCTGGATCCAAATGTCTTTGATAAAATTTAGATTGGGATTTGTTAGTAAAGCTACCATGGAGAGTTTCTCGTTTTCTGACAAGTCCTTTAATTTAGAATCTTTTTTATTCCTTTTTAAATAGTCATTTTTTGTTTTTCTAGATCTAGATGTGTCTGATAGAATTTGGATTGGAACATATCAACTACTATTCACATTAGATAATTCTTTTCTTTTGTTGGAAATTGGATCCAAAGTCTATCAATCTGAGAATCCAAATTTTTTAAAGAATCAACTAATAAGATTTTCGTGGTTCCAAATTTGTTAAATTCCATCTCTTTTAGGTGAACTTCCCATTAAGTTTTTTGGAAATTATATTTGAAATACATTAATCCCTAAATCTATACTTTTGGAAATAAATTCTTTATAATTTTTCTAGATATGTATGTGGTCAAGTAACTAATGTGCCTTACCTTGCAGAGGTGGCACAATGCGGTGGAAAAACTTGGTGTAAGAATGCCACATGTCCATAACTCAAATTTAGATGAAATTTATATTGTTGAAAAGCTCTAAATGAGCACAAGGCAATGATGGTAAAAAAATTTAAGTTTCTAGGTGATTAAGTGAAGAGGAATTTTGCTAGCCCCATCTCCTTAATAAAATTAAATATTTTGAACTCAAATAGAATAATGAGACCATAGCAATGATTTATATATTAAATTTTATATACTATCATTCCTCATTATATATTTGGTGTAATTAAAAAAATTTAAATTTTAATAAATTGGGTCTGTTGCAACCATATAATAGAAAGTGCATACACAAATCTTGATCATGTCACAACAAGGAAAAGACCCTTTAGCGGATGTTTTTGAGGAACCCCTTATAAAAATGCCCCAGACATTCGTTTCTAGTGGAGGTTCCTAGAGGAGGTTGGCGGGCAGAGGTTTTTGCGGATGTATTTCGTTCGGTGCTCTTATCACTGAAAAATGCACCGGTGCGTTCAAGACAACATAGCACTAGTGCGGTTAAAAAATTGGCACACCAGACACCATGCGCTTCGTACACACCAGCCTAGTGCGTTGTAATTCTGTAGAGTACCGGTACTTTACATAACTTCTGCACCGGTGTGGAATCAAGCAAACGCACTGGGGCGTCCATAAAACACACGCACCTAAAGATGGTTAAATAACAAAAATAAGGGCAAAAAAACCGCATAAAACATTGGCACACCGGAAATCGTGCGCTCCGTACACACCCGCCCAATGCCTTTTATTAAGGAACAACATTGGTGTGTGTCAACACATCAGCACCGATGTCTCATAAAAAGCGCGCAGAATAGAAACCGCCCTGGGTGGAATGAGTGAAACGCATCGGGGCCCCATAAATTTCGCGCACCGAAAAACGGTTAAAAAAGAAAATTACACCCAAAAAACCGCAGAAATCATTTGTTCACCGGACAGCGTTCCCGGTGTGTCTTATTACTGTAGAGCACCAGTGCGTTAATTATAAGCTACCCCAGTGTCTCATAAAAAGCGCGCAAAATAGAAACCACCCGGTGTAGAGTGACCGAAACGCATCGGGGCCCCATTAATGCCGTGCACCAGAAAAGGGTTAAAAAAAAACAAAATTACGGCCGAAAAACTGCACAAATCATTGGTTCATCGGACAACATGCCCGATGCATCTTATTACTGTAGAGCACCGATGCGTTACCGCTAGGCGGCCCTGGTGCCTCCTAAATGCGCGTGAAAACAGAAACCGCCCGGGGCGGCATAGTGCAAATGCACCGGTATGCCAATAAAAAGTTGCGCACCGAAACAGGGTTAAATAAAAAAAATTACGGCCAAAAAACCGCATTTTTCACTTTTTTCAGTGTTACAAAGCTCTCAAGCACTGGTGCAAGTTATCCTTGTTTGAGCCGCACTGACATCCATGCTCCCATTGCACTTATTGCACGCACTGTTGCTGTGCATTTCCACCTGAATCTCCAACTTGAATTTTATAAAACAGTGGAAGAATTTTCTTTTGAAAATTGTACAGCCAATATGCCTCCTCGACAGGTAAATGTACATGTATTTTTCTTGTTTTTCCACAATTAAACCTTTTAGTGGATTAGAATTTGAAAAAACCTTAAAATTAACCATTAAAAAAAAAAAAAAAAATTGTCACGCGGTGTGCTCGAGCCGTTCGGCTCGTACCGGTTTGTGGTGCTGCCTGTAAATTTATAGGCTGCATCGTAACCAGCGCTGACGGTATCCGCATCGGTTCCGGTGCGGTACTGCGTGGCGCACCGTGTTATTTAAAAATAAAAATAAAAAGTGCAGTGCAGTCGGTTACCAGGCCGCACTGTTGACAAAGGTGTATCGCGGAAACTCGGTGCGTTGACACACTTACCAACCCCGAGGCGGGTAATGTTTTCAATGCACCAGAACCGCAATTTGACATTGTCAACTGTTCAGGCTGGTAAACCGGTGCTAAGGGTATCCGCACCGATTCTGGGGCGGATACCATAGGCGCACCATGCTATTTAAATTTCTTTAACAAGAGCGGTGTGGTCGGCTACCTGGCCGCATCATTGACCTAGTTCAATTATGGTGGAGCAGTGCGTAGACTGAGATAACAACCCCGGGTTGGTTATTTTTGTCAGCGCACGTCTTACCGTATTTGGCCTAGGTCAATGGTGCAGCATCTTAAAATACCGCATCGACGACTATGTACGGTAGCAGGAGGGTGGTGTGCTGACTTAGTTATAAGCCCCGAGCGGGTAGTGAAGTCAACGCACTGGCCTCCTAACACCACACATAGTGAACAATGCGCTAAAAACATTTTCTGGAGCACTGCTTCCGGTGCAGTCGATATCATGAGGTGCACCGTATCTGGTGCGCTCTGTGGGGTGACACACCGGGACTGGTGCATGACTGTGTTTTTGGCGCACCAATTCTTGTTTTATTTATTTTCAAAAAATAAATATACACTTATATTTGTAAATACATGTGTCATTTAATAAAAAAATTGTGTTTAATATGTCAATATTTCAGAGACGTGAAAGGAGAGAAGAGGGGCAACAACAACAAAAATAGGCGAAACAGTGTAACATGGTTCGCCTATGGGAGGCAAGGGAGAGGGAGAGAGATGCGTACCCTCACCCTATTACAGCAACGACGCAGGGGCTCCTTAGGTAGGTAGGCCTCCTCAAGTTCTATGAGGAGGTTACTTCCCTAAAGTCCCATAGTTTGTTTTTGAGACATCTTATCTGAAGGTGGAATGCCTAGCAACAGGCTTTCCAGGTTGGTATCAACCAGTGGTACACGCCCACTGAGGAGGATGTATATTTTATTACAGGGCTATCGAGGAGAGGGGTAGATTTCCCCTCGTTTCCCAAGGTTCCAGCTAGTTTTGTGGCAGGGAGTCAGTTAGTTTACTCCCAGAGATACATTGGAGAAAATTTAGTATCTCCTGCAGAGTTTCAGGTTGCTGGAGGGCAGTTACGTATTGGTCATGAGGAGGTACAGTGTCTCTCGCTTATCATTTCGACCATTTAGCACAACACCAGTGATGGGCAATGCATTAGTTGCTAGCTTTTATATTATGTTGATTCTTTACTAAAGCAGCCATGACTTGTCAAGTGGTCTGCCATTTTTTGCGGCAGTTATGTACAGCATTAGATAGATGTTGTGCTCATGCACAAGGAAGGGTCAACTTCCCTTTTGCTTCAGAGCTTTTTTGTTTATTTTTTTGGATGTTTCCAGAGGCGAGGCCTTCTTTTCTTCGGCAGCCTCGTAGGCTGATTACTGAGGCACGTATGCACATGTGGGGGCAAATGATGCCCAAGAGGGAGGAGACTCTTTTTCTAGCGAGGATATCAGATGATGTACTGGAGTTGCTAGCCAGTGTTGATGAGCATCCCTTCATTTTGGTCCCCTGTCCTTATGCAGGGTTGGATTGGCGAGGGTGTGCCAACATCCTCTTCACAACTGATGAGCCGCCAGATGATAGAGGTAATATTACTGTTTTATTTAAATTTATTCTAACATGTTCTTTAACTTGTTTTTATTAAATTGTGTAATAAAATCCTCTAATTATTGTTGTGTACTTGTATATATTTTGCAGACATTGGCTCTTTTGATGGCGAGGAGATTCTGCCACCACCACCCGATCTAGGGGTGGATCCTCATGATGAGGATGATGGCATGCCAAATATTTCTAAGGATCATCAGGAGGCCGGTCCAGATCAGAGACCTACTCCTGCTGGTGCGCCGGTGCGCGGTCGACGTCTTAGTGATGCTAGATACAGGATGGAGTTGGGTGACCAACTCATTGCATTGATTGTTAAGGCGGGCATCAAGCCTGCTGATTTCAGAGACACAGAGGCCGATGGTAGGCTAACATGGATGTGGAGAGGCATGTTGCGTGACATGTACAGCCTGATGTGGCATGTCGTAGGAGTTATGACAACTTTTACACGACTGACGAGGACTATTGCACGTTACGATCGAGCTGCAAAACATGATGGATAGTCTACGAGGCACAACGTACCATCATCTCATGATTGTTCACAGCCTCGCGCCACGCCAAATTTGCATGAGCCTCCACTAGCATCTACTAGCAGTCATCATGGAGATGAGGCTGGACCATCGACCACTTGTACTTATATTGATGTTGTACTACCACTAGCTGATCCATGACATTTATATTAAAATTGTATATTTTTAACATTATTCAGTTATATATATATGTGTGTGTGTGTGTGTGTGTGTGTGTGTGTGTGTGTGTGTATATATATATATATGGTCCATGTATTTTATGTTCATGTTGCAGTTGTACTTAATTTACATGTTGGTGATCATCATGATGTGTATGTTGTTAGGTCATGTTAGATATGTTCATTTAATGTGCAGCTTGCAGATAAATGTGTATGTGATAGCATGAGATGTATATTTGACATGAGATGTATATTTGATGTTTGTGTTGTACTGATGATGTTAATATATAATGTTAATTGTGTTTTGTTAGATGATCATGATCACTATGATGTAGTTAGCGATTTTGAATGTGTTTTTTAGTCAAATATGCTGTTTGTACGATGGTTATCATGAACGTGATTTTTATTAATTAATTTAATACCAAATGATCATGATATTGTAAATTTGTAATATTTGTATTTCTAATTGTATTTAAAATTCTAAAATTGTAATTGTAATGGTATATATGTGAATTTCTAAAATTTTAATTGTAATTGTAATTTTTAAAATTGTAAAATTGTAATTGTAATTGTAATTTTTTAATTTATAAAATTGTAGTTGTATATATGTAAAATTCTAAAATTGTAATTGTACGTGAAATTGTAAAATTGTAATTGTAATTATAATTCTAATTGTATGTAAAATATTTGTAAAATTTTAATTATATTAATGTGAAATGAATTTATTAAAATTTTTAAATTTGTAAATTTTAAATAATTGTAAAATAATAAATCTAGAATAATATGATTTATTGTAACATAATAAAGTTTAGAAAATAATGCAAATAAATTCCTGTACTTTAGAATTATAATTATTTTATTATGATCTTAGATACAAAAAAAAAGAATTAATTTATACAATGCACCATTGTTTTCGAGATCAACATAATACCAAATTATCAAGTGAATTATTGATTTTAACATTAACACAATGCAAATTACCAATTAATTAAAAATACATATTTATTAATATTTCGAAAAATCCATCTTAAAAAGTATAAATATTGATGAAATAACACATGTACCATATCACTCCCGGTTCTCATGATCACCCTCATATTATTTTCTAGCTTGCATGGCATGATAACACTATCGTTCTCAAAAATATGTTTTGATCTAGGGTCATGTGTCAATATGAACCACCAATCCCTATCCAACACATCTACGTAAAAAAACACCTGGTTGTAGTGTTTAGGGAAAACATAGGGCTCCTTAGCTTCATCCCACATCTTTGTAGAGTTGATACATATCAACCTACTATCGCGATATTCCTTTACATTATTCTGATCAAAGGTGTCCCACCACTTGCAACTAAAAATAACACATCAGAAAGAAGAAAAATCCACTTCAATGATCTCTTGTATCTTTCCGACGTAACCTAACGCCCCTCGTACTAGTTGTTGATTACGGTGGCTAGATCAACTAGATTGATCGAACTCGACTTCCACTCCATAGTCTTCTGTGATGTTTCCAGCATCGGCATTTTTTGTGCGAAAATGATGTCCATATGCCCACATAGATGGGAATAAATGGACCTATTATAAAAAAGTTAAAAAAATCATAGTGTCATGTGTCTTATAAATAATAATCCAACAGTAGTTAAAATATGAAATGTAGATGTCTTAATATAAGTTTCAAATTTACATATAAATTAAAAATATTATTACTGAGTTGCTGCACCCAATCCCTATGTTTAGCGCATCCTCTTCAGCACGCGGGTAACGACCGGTAGCACCATATTTCTCTCTAACTTGTTCAGCAACCCAACTGTTGGGGCATACTTTTGGCATATTTTCTTTTAAATGATCAAGTTAAGGAACACTTCTACCATTCAACCATATGAATTATTAACTGTCACTATCCCATTTCATCATGTTTTGTTTGTACAATGCAGCCCACGGTTGTGTCGCTTCAGAATTGTAAAGAATGAATTTATTGATTGCTTCAATTTTTGCATTCGTTGATGAAATAAAACCAACATTATATAGTACTTAGAGATCAAAATATACATTATATCGAAGTTCAACATGAATATTAATTACTTTTTGTAAATTTGAAAAATTATAAGTCGCTTACTCTTTATCAAGCGCTATTTTCCACTCGTTTGGAGCAACTCTCCTTCTCTTTTGTCTTCATCCATTTGATTGTCCCAAATCACCACACCTGGTCTGTTGTCGATCTACTTGATGTACTCACTGGCATAGTAGAAAGACTGATACGATATGTACCCCTCTGCCATAAACCCCTCGATTTTTTCCCTTTGTCGAACAAAACCTTTCAATTTATTCATATACCTCTCTAAGAAGAACATCCAACGACAAGAAACAACCCCAACTAATTCAACCTAATCTACTAGGTGGATTAGAAGATGAACCTGTAAGTCCATGAAACTCATCGGTAGTTCCTTCTCAAACATACAAACAATCTCTACTATCTCTTGACGCCACCATGGAATGCTAGCCACATGAATCTCCTTTGAAGTGATCCAACGTACAAATGCAGATAATTTAGATATGGCATGTCATAGGTCTTGATGGAATTCATGTTTCACACACCCACATGCAAACAAAGGATAATGACACTGCAAAGTTATAAACATGTGCAATAATATACAAAATTAGTTATGTTTTATGATCCCCACATGGGATAAAATTTATTAATATAACAAATAACAAAATCATGCTTTTGACATTATACGTACTCTTAGAAGATTCAAATGGTCATGCAATTTCAACCCCGACAAATGGTCATCCACGTTGAAGCAGCACCGTAGTGAAGACCCGTATGAAGTTGGCACCCTCACATCCATTATAACTTCCTTTGGCAAAGATATATCATCTTTTTTTAAAATCCATGGGACATCACCTTCTTTGAAAAACCATGAATTAGAGGGACCAACGCCTACCTCAGATCCCGTACTTTCTAATCGTCTTGGCCAATATTTCTTTTTAGTTTTTGAAGTAATAAGATCTTTCCTAACAACCAATGTGTTACTTTGTTTCGATGATATGTGCCTCCATAAATAAGATGAAACAATTTTAAATATATGCATGGGATCTAATAAGTGGGCAATCTTAATATGCTCCCAATATGGGAGGTCATAAAAGATAGATTTCCTTTTCATCCCAATGGAAAATTTCTCAACATAGGTGTTGAATAAATCTGGATCATCGAACTTAGGCTCCCCATTTGAATCGAACATTTCTATGAACTCCTTCTCCTTCTCTCTCTCATATGATCTAAGCCATTCAGCTGGTGTCATTATTGGAGGCCTTTGGGTTCTCTCTTGTTTACCATTAAAAGCGGATGCTACTCTTCTGTAAGGGTGTTGTTCTGGTAGGAATATCCTGGAGTAATCATACACTGGCTTTCGTAGGTCCTTCGGCCATCTAGCTTTCAGAGAAGGTCCACAACATTTACATCCAAAATACCCTTTTGTTACAAGACCTGCGAGATTATAGTTGTATACATTAATTAATATGCATGGCACATTAAAGAATATCATGACGATCAGAACAAATATTATTACAACGAATTAAATAACTAATATGTGAAAGAATATTGTTACATTATATATAAACAAATCAATAAATTAAACATGTAATTTACCAGAGCAAACTCCTAAGCCTGGATAATCATGTGTCTTATAAGCACATATGCCATACAACATAAAAATCCTCTCTATTGTGATGGGTCTTAATACATTGTATACATTTATCCCATCCCATAATTCCTTCAATTCATCTACCAGTGGTTGTAAGTAGACATCCATATTATTCAGTTGTCTTCTACCAGGGACTTGAGAGCCAACATAAGATGTTCATTCTTCATGGACAACCATGGGGGGATATTGTTATTGATCACTACTATAGGCCAAATAGAATAGTTGGTGTTCTGGAGGGAATATGGGTTGACGCCATCCATGGCTATGCTGAGTCGTAGATTTCGTACTTCATTCTGGAATTTTTCGGGCCATGTATCCTCTATATGCTTCATGGCTATTGAATCAGTTTGGATTCGCATAACTCCAACTCACTTCTGTGTGAGGCATACCATCCCTGAAACATAGCTAATTCTTTGCAACGAAAGAGCCTTTGAATCCTTGGGATTATAGCCATGTGCCTCAATATCTCAAAAGGAGGACCAGTACATGATTTACCCTTCTTTTTTGATTTATCATACCTATCATGCCCACATTTCGGACACATATCTTTGTCTGCATATTCTCCTCTATATAGCATACAATCATTTGGACATGCATGATATGATATGTACTCAACACCCAACATTTTCAACAATTTCTTTTCCTCTTCGCAGCTACCGAGTAAGACATTATCACTCGGAAGAACGTTATCTTTGAATAACCTGTAGTTGGTGCTCATGGAAAAATATATTAATATTAAATGTACATTAATGTCGATATAATTCTTAACGTTCATAAAATTTAACATTTGTAATGTTCATTGCAGTGTACTGATTATATTTCAAATTTATATAAGGGGAGTACTTTATGGTAACTTACCTCAAAAGTTCCGAGAAACATGCATTAGACAAGCCAAACTTTGCTTTCAAGTTGTACAGTAACATTTTTGTCCCCAACTGGGTAAACTTTGAATGACCGCCAGGTCCAAAGAGAGAGGTGGTGGAAGCAAATTTAAGGCTTTCGAAAAAGGTGTCAGCGATATGAGCATCATCCCCTAGCTGATCATCATTTTGGAATGCATCTAACAACATTGTTTCCATGGCAGTCGTATCCCTTAAGTAATCATCCATACCAACCTCTATTTGATTGCCTCCATTGCTAGCTTGTGAAGAACTACTATTGTTGTAGTCATTCCTAATTGGTGAATTTGGATGTAGCGGGAATTGAATCGGTGGTTGATTCAACCATTCTTGGTATCGTTCCTCTCCGATTTTTTCTCTTAATTCAGTCTTCTCTCGATTTGACATTGTCGTGGGGTGCAACAGAAGATGGTAGGTAGGTCGTTCATCATCACTAGAATCCTAATAATTAAAAAAAAAATTGAACATGATTAGTACAAAATATATGATATCAATTAGTAACCACGTTGATAATATTGCATGATTATAAATTGGCTTGACGTTGAAATAATTACATATTAATCAATATATATACCAAAAAATTATAATTATAATTACCATCATTGTCCCGGGATTGTGGCTAGAAGATGCAATATTGTTACAATTGGCAGGGTGAAGCAGCTGTCCATTTTCATCTACCAAATGCGCCTGGCGGTATGCAGCTCCTAATTTTAACTTCCGATGTTTTGGAGCAGTTTGAATATTTTGTGCATCTGAACTTGATGCTAATTTGCATGAACCTGCAAATTTGTATACATTATAAATTTAATTAAGTTGTGCGTGATTGACTGCATGGATAAAAAAACATATATAAATTCAATTAGATAGTGAAAAAATAAAACAAATATGAAGTAAATATTATGTCTCCACATGGATAGGGAGAACTCTGCGATGGACTTTGAGAAATATTATGGAACAAGTTGGATTTTGAAGAATTGTCCATTCCATATAATATATGATATTTTCTTCCTGCATTTGAGAAAAACAACAATAAATTTTGGTGTACAAACTTTAATGTCATTTCGGTGCGTAATGTACAGGTAACCGCACCGACGAGTTTTTTATTTTGCTCACCGGTGCCATTTTATAAAACGACACACCGGTCCGGTTAAATTAAAGGACACACCAGTAAACGAATAACCGCAAATAAAAAAAGCACAACCCTATTTTCTTTAAGTGAAAAAAAACGATAAATTGAAAAATGGGCAGAAAAATATTTTCGAAAATCTAATTTCATAAAATATTTCTTTAAATACTAAACATTTTTCATTATTTCACTATTTTTGCAAAAAAATTTAGCGAGAGATTTGCAGGATACATACTTGGAGCAAACAGAGCACGAGAGCACTATGGAGCAGGGAAATACATTCAAACATAAGTATTCAGACAATCAGAATTCCAAACCTCTGGTTAGTCAAACCCTGTACCATAGAATTTCAAATGATGTAAGTTTATTGTTTTTTTGTACTTTTTTTTGCAGTTTTTTTTATGCAGTAAAATAAAAAATCAAAGTCTATTGTTTTTTTTTACTTTTTTTGTAGTTTTTTTTATGAAGTAAAATAACAAAATCAAAGATTATTGTTTTTTAAACTTCTTCTTTTTTTCTTTTTTTTTCTTCTTCTGCAGTTTTCAAAAATAAAAATAAAAAAGAAATCAATTTTTACAAACAAAACCCTAGATTATTTTTGTTTCTGCTCTTTCTTCTCCCTCTTTCTTTTCAATTTAGATTTATAGGGTTTGTATAGTCATAAGACATCTAATCCACGAGACAACTTGCATATTCGGATCTCAATCCATGTCGGCCCTTGCGTCAATCTTAAAAAAATACAGATTTTTGTTCGTCCGTGTGCCATGCGTAACAAAGCGCACCGGTACGCTCTGTTATAGCAGCGCACCGCAAAAGTACAGTGATAAAAAAAATGTTTTTATCAATGCGCCATATGTAAGATATGGCACCGGTGCACTATTGCATTATGGCGCACCGCAAACGTGTTGTTTTGCAAAAAAAAACCATTTTAGAAACGAACCCTACATTCTTTTTATTTCTGCCATTTCTTCTCCCACTTTCTATGATTTCAGAATTAAGGTTTTTCAATTTATATTTATAGGATTTGTATAGCTAAATATAAGCCCAAGACATCCAACCAACATGAGGACCTGCATAGTCGGATCCCAATCCATGTCGGACCTGCGTCAATCTTAAAAAAATACAAACTTTTTTTTCGTCGGTGCGTCCTGCGTAACATAGCGCACCGGTGTGCTCAGTTATAGCAGCGCACCGCGAAAGTACAATGATAAAAAATAAAAAAATAAAATATGTTTTTATCAGTGCGCCATATGTAACATATGGCACCGATGCGCTATTTCATTATGGCGCACCGCAAACGTGTTGTTTTGCAAAAAAAAACCATTTTAGAAACAAACCCTATATTCTTTTTGTTTATGCCCTTTCTTCTCGCACTTTTTGTGATTTCAGAATTATGACTTTTAAATTTATATTTATAGGGTTTGTATTGCTAAATATAAGCCTAATACATCCAACCAATGGTAGGACCTGCATAGTATGATCCCAATCCATGTCGGCCCTTGCGTAAAAAATAAAAAAATAAAAAAGAATTGTTGGTGCACCCTGTGCGGAATACCGCACTGGTGCGCTCTGTTCTCCCAGCGCACCGTGCAAGTATTGTGATAAAAAATTAGAAAAACAAAATATTTTTTCAATGTGCCATTTGTAAAATATGCCGCCGGTGCGCTATTTCATTATGGTGCACCGCGAACATTCTGTTTCGAAGAAAAAAAAAAATCTTTCAAAGGATACAAACCTTACATTCTTTTTGTTTCTCCCCTTTCTTCTTCCTTTTTTTGTGATTTTAGAATTAATGTTTTTCAATTTAGATTTATAGGGTTTGAATTGGTAAATATAGACCTAAAACATCCAACCGACGGGACGATTAGCATAGTCGGATCCCAATCCATGTGGGCATTGGCATGAATTTAAAAAAAAAAAAAAATTATTGATGCGCCTGGAGTACGTAGCACATCGGGGCTCTTTATTTTACAAGTGCACCGCACAATGTAATGTGATAATTTATTTATTTATTTTTTTAATTTATTTTAATTTTTTTTTATTTTTTTTTATCGGTGCGCCATATGTAAAATATGGCACCAATTTCTGCTAAAAAACTAACACTGGACAATTTTTATTATTTTATCATGCTTAACCGGTGCGGCATTGACATGTATCACATCGGTGCTCCTTGTTGACATAAAGCACCGTACGGTCTATTATACTGTTATGGCGGTGCGTTTGGAAGAGAGACACGCACCGACGTTGGTGCGTAAACGATAAATGGCGCACCAGTTTTTTGAGATTTTTTTTACTTGAAAAGTTGACAACTTATATATATTATTGAATGATATGGTACATGTTTGAGATTGACAAAGAAATGAGTGACAAGAGATCAAGTAACAAAAACACTGATAACACATCAAGAAAAGCAAAAAAGGCAAGTTCTTTGTAAATTTTTTACAAAAAAAATATTTTTGAACTATATGTAAGTTTAACTAATATGTATTGTTTATTGTGTATCATGCAAAGCCACAAAATGATGAAGCTCGATAAGATTATTTCTGATCTAGGACCAGAAGAGCGTAAAAGCTTGATGGAAAAATTGCAAAATGATGAATCAGGTGAATGAAAAAAAATTATCGATCCAATATGAGTTTCTTTTTTTAGTTTTCATTAATAATATAATTAAAATTATTAGATAACACGTGTGAAAAAGTCTATTAATTCACATCTGTTTAATGTTCTACAGGGACCAACAACTCAGAAAATGAATGTCGTTCTAAGAAAAGAAAAAAAATAGAACATGCAAATGAAAATGAATTGGTCCTTAGCTCATCTAGAGTGGTGATGGAGTTTAACGAAAGGGGGAAAAACTTTTACAAAAGTTTGAGGGATCTAGTGGAACGAATGTATGGAAATTATTTCCACTTATAATACAAAAACCAATCCAATGATTCTAAGAACCAAATTTTATGTAAGCGACAGGAAGAGTTTCCAGAGAATTGGTCAATGAGACATGTCAGACTTTTAATAGCAAAAACGTACAACAACAAAAAAGAAGGAATGAAAAAATAATATTTCTTTAGATGTTTATCTAGAATTATTTATAAATATCACTTTTGTTATACTTACTTTTCATATATCAATATAAAAATTAAATAGTTTATTGTCGTGTTACATTTTCAGGAAGATTATGAAAATATCAAAAGATGAACGAGCTGATATCAAAAATATGCCAGTAGGAATTTCAAAAAAGGTGTACAAGGAGAAGATCAAAGACATGGACAAAATTGCATCGCTCGAGGAGCCATCTCAACAACAACTTGCTTCAAATGTAATATGTAATCATTGATTTTTTCGATCATTAGGTAAATAAATAAACAATTTAGCATTAAATATTAATTTTCAAGTATTTTCTTCCAAAAAAGAAAAGAAAATGGAACCCATTCAGCACATAAAACAGGACGACAAGGAAGAAAATGATTGATATCTAAGTTTGTGAGTAATTTTTACTTCCTTATAACAACTTAACTAGATTTCATTTTGTATTTTTTAAGTTGTTTTACAAAAATCATCAATTTAATGTCTTCAAGCAGTGCTAACATACAAAGAAGAACCATAAGAGGAATTGGTTAAGTAGGTTAAATATGGGTGGTGTATATATGTTGGCATATCGAGCACTAATTGTGGAATTTGTAAGCATCTATCGATCTTGTTTTACTTAGCTCCCGTCTATAATTAATAAAAAATAAATCTTTGATATTAAATATCATGATTTATTTATAAATTTATATAACATAGAAATAAAGTATGGCCTTTGTGCCAGTAATCTCTTAGAAAAGATGGCATGTTACATGGTTTTGAAAGAATGTGTATATTTTATGAGTCAATTGTTGCATTGGTACGTCATTTCTTTTCGATTTACATTGATGTATATTATTTAATATTGCAATTTTCATTATTCTCACCAATGTATATACACTCATTACAGTTTATTTTATGTTTGTAGATGGAAGAAGGTGAAGAAGAAGAAAACAATCAATGTCGTGAACAAAACATTTTTGAAAATAACGCAAGTCATGGAAGTAGCTCTAGCAGTGATAGCAGTTCAAACGAAGAATGATGATCACTATGTTTGGATATAAATGCAAGGCATTGTACTATTTTTGGAAAAATGTCTGTGAAATCAGACATTTTCTTTAATGTAATGGACAGAGTGTCCCAATTAAAAGATAAAGGGATACCAATAACTGTCCCATTTTGTATGACAAAGAATGTCTTATATATATATATATATATATAATAAAATATGTTTTAATTTATTCTATTGCGTTCTCTATTGTCGCTATTGCGTTCGCCATTTTCATTCTCAAATGCACTAATAAAAATTTAATTCATTTGAATATTGTTATAAGATATATATGTGTCGACTTTTGATGAATAATGGATTTTAAAAAACCACAATAATTTTGATATGATATAAAAAATTAATCCAAACATCACATTCAAATGCATTAATAAAAATTTAATTAATATGAATATTGTTATAAGATGTGTCGACTTTTGATGAATAATGAATTTAAAACAATCACAATAATTGCACTGTCACAGGTCAATGTTTCTAAAAAATACAAAATGAAAAGCGGTGCATGTATACTTACACCGCTACGCTTGTATTCTTAAGCGCCCCAATGCGTTTTTACGACCTATGGGCACCACACAAATACCAAAACCGGTTAAAAATATTGAGGTGCTGGTGCGGTACGGCTCTCTAGTGCATTTATGTCTATCTATGCACCGGTGCCTTTTTACGACCTATTAGCACCGCACGAATACAGATACCAATTATAAATCTCGGTGCGTTTGTATGATACTACCCAACCGGGCCTTTTTGTGTCTGTACGCACCGGTGCATTTAGACGACCTATGGGCACTGCACGAATACCGATACCAATGATAAACCTCCGTGCATTTGTGTGATACTGCGCACCAGGGCGTTTAAGAGTCTATACGCACTAGTGTATTTTTATGACATATTTGCACTGCACGAATACCAATACCAATTATAAAGCTCGATGCATTTGTGTGAAAGGATGCACCAGTGCGTTTCTATAAGTCTACGCACCGGCGCGTTGATACGAACTATGGGCACTGCTAAATTCCCAAGACCAATTATAACTCCCTCGTGCATTGTATCACCAACACTACGCTCGGTGTTGTTGTATACCTTAACGACCCGGTGCATTCTCCTTAGACCGCCCCGGGGCGCTGTCCACATGTACGCACCGATGCGTTAAATCCTGATTAGCACACCGATGAAAAAAACATCCGTAATAACCTCCGGCCACCCATTTTTTTTGGTTGTGTTGAATTTCCATTAAAAGCTCCGCCAAAACCTCCATAAATATAAACGGATGTGGTAGCGTATGTTTTTTTGACAATTTTAACCAATTTTATAACACTAAAAACCTCATTTATAACCTCCACTAAAGGGTCTTTTCCTTGCAGTGTGTGCTCTCTCATACATGGTGAATGTACTCTAACATCTACAAAACAAACTTCCCCACAATATATTGTGGCGCACATGTAAGTGCAAGTATGTTTCACAAATATGTTGTGCTTCTCTTTATGCATAATATGTTACTTCTTTATTCATTAAATTTACATGTTTATTTCTTGTAGTATTGCCTATTTGCCTACTTACTTTATTTCTTGTCTTAATATATCTATTTATTATTAAAGTAAATTAATAACTGCACATTTTTTATTAGATGATTATATTTTTTTTCACTTATTTGGATGATATCATTAGCAATCATCTCATTAGTTATTGCATCCTTTTCCTATGATCCTTGTTTACTTGTTTTTATTTGAATGATTATCTATTCCATGTATATTTGGCACTCCACTCCTACAATATATATTGTTAGGTAAACTTGATTTCGGATAGAGTTAATGTTAACTAGGGTAAATAGTAGTGGTTTTGGGGCACATGGTATTGTGCACCCAAGGTGTTGCATGTAATGGAACTTATAAAAGGCTGGGAATACTTCATTGTAATGTGGGCTTGAAGGTGAGTGGTGAAGGCTCACTTGGCTGGATTGGCCAGGGTTTTGGCCAAGGATAATGAAATTTCATTGGTTGAGTTTTGCCCTGGATTTGGGGTTTTCCCGGATAAACATTTGTGTTTATGTTTATGATTTGTTGCTAGCTTTTTATGATTATTGTTTATATATATATATATATATATATATAGTAGATAGAAAATGCTTTCAGCCTATACACCACCCTAGAATGATGACATTTAAGGCCAATTTTCCAAATTAGGAATGGCTTCTTTGATTGACCTCTCTAAATCTCCAAGTACATTTAGGATTGAACCATGTCAAACTTGCATCTTTATTTCTCTTGTCCTTTGTGTGGCTTGGGGTTCATGTGGAGTACCATAGAGAACCAAACATATTCATGGACTCTTGAAATGTTGCCTTCAATTGCCTCACTTAACAAGGAGTCTACATATAGGGAAATTAAAGTAACCCCTTTTAAACACCATTTATCCTCAACCATTGATCACTCATGTTATCGTGGATTGTTTTACTTTGGGTGTAACCCATATTTTCCTCATGGGTCCACCTTGTAGTGGGTCCCAACGTTTTTTTTTTCTTGAGTATCAATTTTTTCTTTTACTATAAATTCTCCTATTTTTCTTTCTTCCTCATGTCTTATATATTTAAGTACTTAATTGAATCCACACTTATTGTTGATGTTTTTTGAGTTGTTGCATATACATGGTCACTTTTTTTTTCTATAGTGAAAATCCATTGATCCCGACCTTCTTAATTAAAACTATTATGGGGTTTTCTTAGACTCATAAATACTATGTTGGGGCATTTTAAGAGTTATTTTAAATTAATTTAGAGTTTCTCTTGATGTTTTAGGTCTTTATTTTTCTTTCCTTCTACTCAATTTATGTATGCAAAGATCACATAGTACATTTACTTTTTATATTAAAAAAATTTGCACATTTTGATTAGTCTTCAGAAAAAATTTAATCCCTTTTAAAAATTATCTTTCCCTTCTTCATGACTATAGTCCATTACAATTCTTTTTGGACACTCATGAGATTCTTTAGCTTCCATAAGTCTTTTCCATACTCTTACTCTCCCACTCCTATGAAGTATGGTAAGTGAGATGTTTGATTCTGGTTTTCTTTTAAAGTATTTTTTTTAATATCTGAGGTTCAAATTAGTGACAATAAGCCCTTTTCTTTAATAAAAAAAAGTAAAAGACCAACTTTTTTTTATTAACCATATTATAAATCCCATCCAAACAAATATTAGATTAAATTTGAGAACAACGGTGGGATTTGAACCGAGGCCTTATGTTTGACGCATTAGACCAGTCGTCAAATTGTCACAAGTTACTCTTTTGCTTACGATTTCTTTTATGTTAGTGGAATTAAAAGATTATGTAATAAAATAACACAGTTAATATTTGCAAAGCACCAGATTATGTTAATCGATGATAATATATTGTTATAAATAATCTAATCAATAATCAATAAGTATATATTAATTTATAAAATTTATGTGAAATTAAATTTTAAATATTTTTTTTATATTAAATTCCTTTATTATTTTAATAAAATGTGATAACTTTTTAATTAATTAGAATGATCATATTTTTCTATGCCTAAGGATTTACATCCATATTTGATGTACCAAGTGGGTTAGTTGGTAAACTTTAATAGTTAACGTATATGTTATATCATATCCATATATATTTGTTGAACGGAAAATTTTCTTTTCCATTGATAAATCTATCTGTGTAAATGTCAATATAAATTTTATTAGTTTAACTTTTTCTACATACTTTTATTATTGATAAATATGATAATTAATTAATTTCGTGTAAATTTATATAATCATTATCTAATTTTAAAGATTTAAATTTTGGTTTAGAATGAATGAATTAAATTGTGGAGAAAGAAAAAATATTTTTATTAATACTAATTTAATTAATTTGAATAGAATTTTAGATCTCATTGTTATGGTTGGTTTAGAAGGGCTAGTTTTATATGGTGGTATAAGTTCGCTGATAATTGAAAAGAGACACTTGAAATTTAGTTATATTAAAAATTGGTGTGTTATATATGATTTTTGAGTGATTTTAAATATTTAAAAATCATGAGCTAATAAAATAAAATAAAGCTATAAACCCATTATAATATTAAAATTGTATAAACTAATTTTAATTATAAAAGATATATTTTTCTTCATAAATAAAAATATTAAACTATATGAAAAAAGTGTTATAAAAATTTAGTTAATGATTAATTAGAAAGATTTATTTTTCTTATAAGAATGAATATATATATTATAATGAAAATATTAATAATTATTTCGATAGGCGTTTTCTTTGTAGGCTTGGGGTGTGCAAACACTGTTCACCTCAACCAATGGGAGTGCTTGATTTTTATCCCTTCAACTAATTATAAATTTCCATCTCGACTATTGCCATATGGACTGGACTGGATTGGACCTGACTATCAACAGGTCCACCCACATTCGCACATCATCCTCCGCCCACATTCACACGACATCCTCTGAGCTAGTATTCTGCCCACGTTCTCACACCACCCCCTCTGTATTGAAGTGAGGCAGGCTTAACTGGCTTCAATTTCTTTAGCACAACAGTAGTTGTATATATTTGTTAACAAAACATTTCCTATCTGAAGTGAGACCTCTAGGCTCTGCCCACATTCACACCCTTTCCCTATTTCTGTCTGACCCATTCCCTATTTTTGTCTGAACTTAGCCTTGAATATCACACAATATCCACTGTATATGAAGTGAGCCTTCATATACAATCTCCTAGAAAATCACTTCACATTCAATACTCACCTCTAGCCTGTCTGTTTCTGCATTAAATAGGCATGGACAATTTCTCCATTCAATTTTGCTCTAATTTTCCTACTGCATTCGGTGCGTTGGATGGACTTCCAAACACCAATATATACTTAGGGGTGCATGCTTACCTACTGGTGTTTCAAGAGGTAAATTTGACAAAATCAGAGCTGAGGGACGTTGAACCATCTAAACTGAAGGACTTCAAGGTATTGTTTTCCGAATACACCGGTAACTTGTTTGTGCTAAATCCTGATGCAAATATATATTGTTTTTAATATTTTTAGTAGGGCTCCCTGTCTTGGAACCTTATGAGTGTTGAGAAAATTTGATTATCTGACACGTCGACCAACTGCTGCACGATGCTCAACAAAGTATCAATTTCCATTTTTCAAATTCTTTGTCATTTTCTCTGCAAATGATCTCTCTACAATCACCATCTTCTGACCTTTCAAAATAAATCCCTTCTTCTCGAACCTAGGTATCATTTCTCCCACCAATCCACATTGCATGTCGTTGGGATTTATCATGCTGAAGCTCTGCTCCATAATGAGTCTATGGAGATTTCAAACAACAAGAAAATAATAGGCCTCTTGGCATGCACAAGGATACAGTTCACATTGATGCATAATTAGAATGCTAAAAAAATTGTACCTATGAACATTCAATGAGAAAATTTGATTAAGTGATCCACGAGTATAAAAAATGTAGTGGGCACTTAGAATGCAATGACAACTACAGAAGGGGAGTTGTCACATGTCCTTCGTGCCTTCCCTTTGTAAGGCATGTGGTTTATAAAAAATAACAACAAAAATGTGTCACTTTGCATTGTGATTATGTTTCCTCAATAGGGGTTCCTTATCCTTCCTCTCGGGCATCAGTGTTATCCTTACTTCTCATAGGTCTATGTTTAAGGTGACTCCAATGTGTTGGAACATGAGTGCCCTTATCCTTCCCATTATTTATGAGGTGCCATCACTTTTTTCAATCTAGAGCTACAGGCCTCGAATAAACTCCCTTTGGGCATGTTGTTGTTTATGGGGTACCATCAAATTTTCCAATTTAGAGCTAAAGGCCTCGTAGAAACTCCCTTTGGTCGAGCTCCGCTTCACACCCCTTGTGGGTTGGGTTTCAAAAATTGACATTTTGATGTTGCGCGAGTTGTTTATGCGGACAAACACTAGTTTATGGGAGAATTTCTTGGTTGATTGGATGGGGACGTGATTTATTTTGATTGTAATTATTAACTATTATTTTTTTACTCAGGTTTTTTTACTGTCATTTTATGGTTGTAGGTTTTTTTACTACATAATAGTATTTATTTTGACTGTAATAATATTTATTTTGACTATAATTTTTTATTTTTTTAATCTACATATTTGTTTTTCAACTATGGTTCACAATCACTGAGTCACCGATACATCCACGGGTAATAATCTGGGTAAAGCCACCCGAAGGGATCTACCCACTAAATTATTTGGTCAGGCCTAACCCCAAGGGTATCGAGGAGATTTGACCCCGTGACCTCCCAATTAGCAAGGTACTTAGCAATGGGAACTCAACCAATTGAGCTATCCCTTGGGGCATTTTTTTTATATACATAATATATATATGTGTCTTAGAAATTTTCAAGCTTCCAAATATATTTATGGATTCCTCTCATGTTCAGATACTTGTTGCTACAGTTCGTAGTTTGTTTTACTGTCTATTATATTTCATATTATAGTCTCTATTTGAGTTCAAGGGGTTTCAAAAGGACTAAAATGGGAAGAAGGAGGAGTGTTGGTGGTATCCACCCCCTTGATATTCAAACTTTCCGTGAAAAAAATCTCTCGCATGTCTTTGTTTTTCCACCTCTGAGTAGTGCTACTATGTTGCTCGCACTAAGCATGCTTTGTGTGATGGATTTGTCTTGGAAGAGGGTTTCCTTTTGTCAGCAATATCACCAAAAGGAAAAATCTAGGTACAATGATAATTCTTCTTTGTTTGTTCATATATTTAGGTTTTTTGCCATCTACACTTGTTTTCCAACTTCCCCAAACCTTCTTCCACTCCTAATTCATAAAATTGCTGACAATCCCTACCTCGGCATCATTATTAGAATGTACCAACCCTTCTTGTACCACACTAAAAAACAAAGGAAATCATGATACTCTTATAACCATTAAACGATCAATTGAGATTTCTCCTCCTTTTGCTTAGCTCCAGTAGTATGGAGGAACACCTTTTGATTATTTCGAATTGTATTAACTTCTGATGTCTGTTTTACAATCTAAAATATTTGGTGAGTAATCAAATGGACAAAAATAGAGTCTGAGTGTAATAATTAAATACATTCATGAAACTAATTTATGCTTTCTTTTTTTGTTTCAACATAATCTTCTTCTTGAGCCTCATTTTCACTTTCTAGCTTGTTTGCATCCCAATCTTGCTTAAATTATCTTCCTCATTTATATCTCTTCCTTGGTTCTTCTACTTTCTTTAATGGACTTCGACTTTTGTTCCAACTTTTCATTCCTAGCTGAAGATTTCTCTAATGAAGATGTTAGAGCACAATTTGAGATGGAATTTGAAGATGTTATGTATGGACAATAGTTCACAATTTGTTTAGAGTCTAACATATGATGCAATTTGTGAGTTATTGCAACCATTAGTTTCACAGTCACGACTATCCTTTTTTTTGGTATCTTTATCCTATTTAAATCTTATAATAAATATATGCTTACCATCTCAGAAATTAGAACCTTCCATTTCAGGGTTTCCATGCAATTCTTAATTAATTTCATATTGTTCTTCGACATGACAATTATCTCCAATTCTGCAAAAAAAAAAGTTCTTCTTTGTGAAATATAAATGACTTTATTTTTGTGAAATCCACGTCTTTTAACTTCTACTCATAAAATTATAGTATTTTGTTTTGAAATTACATGGTTGAAGGTATGGATCCATAAAATTTATTCATTGTCCAAACTCTATAGCTATGTTGTCGTAAATAGAGAGTAGCTAGAAGATTTCCATATGGTCCATATTAGAAAGGGATTTTGATAGTCTTCTATTAAGAGAAGGTTATGGAGAATAATTCTTCTATTATCTCTCATAGTTTCTTTATGTTGCTTCTTTTTAAAATAGTTGGAACCTATATTGCCTTAAGCAAGGGGTTTAATTTCTTATTGAATTTGTTATTTCATATAGACAAGGGATGTGTTGTAGGCCCAGTTCTTGTTTTGCTATTGCACATATAGAAAGGAGGTGCTCTAGGCTTTTCTGGGATAATGTGATGGTATTTTAATAAAATGAAAAATAGAGTCATATCTTGGCAGGGATGAATTATTTAGTTTACTTATTCTATTTAAATAACAATAAATCACTATAGGCGCATTGGTCTAGGGGTGATGTCATGGTATTTTAAAAAGTTTAAAAAGAGATCTATGTCTTGGGAAGGATGGATTAGTCACTTTACTTATCATATTTGACTAAAAATAAACTAACATAGATATGTGTTAATCTGGTAGGATATATTGTGCTATTGGTCGTTGAGAGGTAGGAATCTCAAGTTCATGATCCTTAGTAAATTGTGTTTTACATGTTGGGAGGTATGCATCTCAAGTTTTTGATCCTTAAGAAATCAGTTAAACATTTATTTATTAGTTTTTTTTCTCAAGGATTTACAAAAAGGAGGCCTCTTCAATAAAAACAATGTATACTAAAATTCAATTTGAGATTGTTCAACATAAAATTTTGTATACGAAAAAAGAATTCAGTTTTTTCCATGGAGCTTTAGCTACATTTTACTTTGCAGTTTTACAATGTGGCATTACTCTTTTTTGGACCTTAAGATATTAGTTTAGCATTGATATATTAGTTTATTTTTTTCTCAAACATTTACAAAAAGGAGTCCTCTCCACTAAACAAATATTTTATACTAAAATTCAGTTTGAGATTGTTCAACATAAATTTTTGTATACAAAAAAACAATTTCATATTTTTCCATGAGATTTAATTGCATTTTACTTTGTAGTTTTACAATGTAGCGCTACTCTTTTTTGGGTGGGTATATTTCATTTTACTTCGTATTTTAGCAACGTAGAACTACTCTTTTTTGGGTGGGTATATTTTAATGTAAATTGGATTCTAGAGGGAGTTCTTGGTATTTTTTTCACTTATGTAAGAACAAATATATCCGACATTGTTTGTGTTGAATTGAAAAAAAAAACTTCTCTGAGGTATGAGAAATAACTAGACCCAAGTTACGAATTTACCTTATAGATCAAGGATGCAAAATGTAACATATATTTCTCTTAGGTATGAGAAATATATGGACCCCAGTTACAAATTTCCCTTGTAGATCAAGGATGAAAATTTTCCGTGGTGAACTCACCCCAGTTACGAATTTTCCTTTTGGATTAAGGATGCAAAATCTAGCTGGTGAACTCATATTCATCTCGGAAGGTTTGATACCTTACAAGTTACATTGTTAATTCAGTTGAAAAATATCAATATCCCATTGTCCAGGCTTTATATGGTGTTCATGATCTAACAAATAAAATAATTTCTCATTATGTCTCTTAGCTATACCAATGTTCTGATTCAATAGAACATTGATTTAGGAGTCATTTGAATGTCTATTTTGAAGTCATTTCTATAGATTCAAATATAGGGCTTCATTTTTTGTTTTTTTTAGGAATGTATTTATTAATAAGAAGGACTATCCTCTTTACACGACTATGGTCATATATGTTGGGTGCCGATTTTTCACTTATTTCCTACATTTGTTTCCCCTATTTTACCTCATGACTATAACCATTTGTTTGTCTGCTCCATATCTATAGGATTGTGATACTCCAGGTGCATGTAAGACCCTCTTCCCACATCTACCCAAGTAACCAACCAACCGCGGTAAACATGTGATGAGAGGCTACTAATATGATATTCAAACTCCTAGATGACCTTAAGGAAGTGGAACCAACAGAAACTTGACAAACAAACCTTACACAACATCAACTACACCTCTAGGAGGTAACCCAACCTCCCAGACCCGTGAACCCTGAGAGGGAAGTGATTTTTGACCCTTTTGAGCCTTAGTTGCGAGCATTCAAGGGAAAGGGAGCAACTAGAAGCCTATAGCCATGGGAATGCCAAGGAAAGGTCATGGCCAGGGCCCAGTTTGGTCAGTTTTGTGCCTGTAACTTCTGGATTTGTGCCACCTTTTTAGCCCCAAAGCCTAGGTCACTGCCCAAAACTTCATGAAACTATAGGAGATGATAAATAACATTAAAATAAAGGTACATAAGCAATCACATCATCAGGAACTCACCTAGACCCCTCACAGACATGACATTAATGTCATCAAACATGTCACCAACATCGCATCTACAAGTATAAACAACATATTTAAACATGGGGGTCTCTTAATTATCTGCGAATAGCTAAGAATCATTGCTCCTCTACATCATAAGCTACAATACAGTCTATTTTACCATAGATACATTGTGTATTCATTTACAAGTAAAAACATGGATAGAGCCATACATCATCATTGATCTAATACATGCTTATAACCATCACAATAACAACATAAATAAAATGGATATAAAAACAACAAAATCCATACATAAACTAGTACTTTTTCATATAAAATACCAGAGGAATGAGCTATTCATTACAGAATGTAAAAACTAACCAGAGATGGGACTTCCACGTTCCACCGACCATAGATTGGTTGAGCCAAGTCTCACTTCATCCAATAACCCCGTGTCATATTCCAAGCATGAATGTGGGATCTCATCAAATACATCAATCACAATAAATCGAGGGCTTCCATAGGACAAACTGCCTCAACCCTCAACTAATGATTACACCTCACAGTCGGACATCACAACTATCGTGGATTGGTCTCTATCCAAGTTGCTCTAGGGCTCCAAAATGTTTGTTCCAACCAAGGCTCTAGGACTAGTAACTCAACCCCAGTTGTTTCGGGGGCTCCAAAGAATTTTTCCAACCAAGGCTCCAGGACTAGTAACAAAACCCACCTAGGGTTCTAGAGCGTTTGTCCAACCAAGGCTCTAGGAATAGTAACTCATCCCAACAATTGTCTATCGAGCTCCAAAGCGTTTATCCAACCAAGGCTCCAGGAACTAATAACTCAACCCAACAACTAAAGGAATCATGAGAACCAACCATAACTAATCAATGGAAATAAACCCACAACACGATGGCTATCCATGAAATGGAAAGGATAGGAAAATCCACATGCATACACCATGCATGCCAAAACTAGTGAGGAAACATACATGAAACTCGCTACCTGCACTCAGAACTTGTTGTAGAAGTTGATCCCGATGTCCTCTTGTGCTTTTGCTTTCCTGCTCTTATTTTTCCTTCTTGATCCAAATCCCCAAGTATTCCAGACTCTCTAAGAGTGCTCCAAGAATACTCTAAGTGTCCAAGAGTATGAGCGAGAGAGAGATAAATGAGAGCTCCAAAACTGAACTGACCAAAAGCTTACCTACTGATCCTCAGAAGCCTTTTTAATAATGAGGCTTCTATTTTCTTCATTTTCCTCCTCACATGCAACTTGTGACCTTTCGTGTCCCTTTTCTCCTAATTTCCATTATTTTCATAAATAAAATGCCAATTAATGCCTCATGCCTTTCCAATTCCTTTTCCATTTCCTTTTCCAATTCCCTCTAGTCATAATAATCGAAATGAACACCCACTAGGATGTTTTTCCCACCATTCAACTTGTAATACATGTCCCATCACCGTGGTCTTATATATTTTTACATGGAGTTTTAACCAGGGTTGTTACAATGCACTTCTAATATCATGCATGTGGCTTCATATTTTGTGACCTACAAGCATAAACACGCCCATATACCTTCTTCCATGTAGTTGTGAGGCTTATAACCACACTGCTAAGCTTGCTTCCATGTGGTGGGGCCTACACTAAGGGAAACCATCACTTCTCAGACTATAACTTGTTGCAGACGAACAATATTTTCTATTGCCTTACAAAAATATGGGTCGTCTAGAGACTAGAGCCAATACCTATATCTATATATATATATAGATATATGTATATATATTCTCTTATTGGGCTGAGACTCTTCATTCAAATTAATAACTATTTAGGTGAGACCGATTATTCAAGAAAGATGGGCGATAAGTAAGGGTCCTGTTTTATGATCTTGCCTTCTTCTTGAGAGTCATAGGTTCTATCCATGTCCAAAAATATTACTTCAATAATAAAAAATATTCTATACATTTAACACAAATATAATAGGTGTAGGGATCTTATGAAGAGTCTCCCTCTTAATGAGCAGCCACTTTAGAAATCATCATTCAAAATATCAACCCGTCTATCATAATATTTTCATGCATCATAATAAATGTTAGATCATGAAATAAAAACATATATCCATCATAGTCATAACATATTAGCATCAACTACTTTATCATGACATCAAACTTTCATCAAGAGCTAGAGTCATATGATTAGGGAAGTTGGCAAATGTATCATTATACTTCAAGGACCATAATTAGTTCATTACTTTTTTTGCATTTATTCAATCATTAAATTAGGTCATTAAATTTTTCCATATTGTAAAAATTACTAAGCCAAGGTCAATAAGGAGATCCTGAGCAATAATCATATTGTTACACTTCTATAATCATGGTTATCGTGCTTATCAAATACACTACCAATAGTATCAAGCTACAATGTAAAAGAATCAATGTGATAGCCTTCTTTATAAGATCAAGAAATCCATTATGTCTAAAATGAAATATGCTTGCCAAATATCAAGTATACCAATATATAAAAAATCAATGTTTCTAAGTATCTTTATCATGACTTAATAGAACGTAAGACACTTTTCCAATACTAAGTGTGTCATCTCATCACAGTTACCATGGATCAAACTTACTTTAATATATATGAGTCATTCATGGAGGTGAAATCCCCATCATACCTTAGGGTTTACATTTCCATCCAACATTGAAACAATACACCATGCATACCTTGTAGTATTCAGATACATATGTATCTTCTTATTTGACATTGGTAGAAGGATCACTTTGTCAACTTCCTTGCCATGGGAAACTATGGCTCTTCTCTTCTTGCACTAGCCATCTTTTCCCGCATCATATGATTCTCAAGAAGGATCCACTTATCACATCTCATCAAGAGGTTAGAAGTATCCAAATACTCACATCTATATGCATGAAGTATAAGTAATAATCAAAACAATAAACCAAATAGGAATAGAATCACAAGGAGGTAACATAAATCTAAAACGTACTTATATTTTAACAAGAGGAGATCAACTCCCTCTTGAACAAGCCTTTAAGAGTCATTACCATCCATTATCCATATGGAAATGTTGCCTTCAATATTTCAACCAACTTCATTAGTAACCAGGCCTAATAGAGACTATCCCATCTAGGGCTTCATCAAGTATATCACAAGTGATTGAACATCTTCACATTGATCATATTAGGGTTTATTCCAAGCCCTAACCTCATAATATCCATCGAACCCTAATAGCTAAATTTCCTAGGGTTTCCTTTAAACCCTGATATTCTTTTAGGTCTCATCCATCTTCTCTTGCTTCCATCAAATGTGTCTTAATAGGGGTGATATTCAATGAGTTTTCTTCATCCCAACTCTCATACCATGTTACTTTTATTATGGCTATATTGTTATTTTCTTTGATAGTTTCATTTCATCATTTTCATATTAAATTCACCCCATAAAATTATATTATTATTCAACAACATATGCAATTATATAGAAATAAAAACATCATCATCAATGCAACGGAACATAAAGGAACAATATAAGAAAAAAATTTACACATATTGACACCGAGATTGGTTAGAGACCAGGAAAAAACCCACTACGGGGAAAACCCTTTCAAATTCTTCTTCTTATTAGATTTTGATTGAATGACTCAGAAAAAGAGAGTACAATGATCCATATCTTCATCCATACAATTATCCAACAACATCAACTAAATAATATCCATGAAGATGATCTCAGTAAAATCAATCTAACAAGGTCCGAAAGGAGATTCCAGCAAAAGTACTGATTAGATATCACTTCACCAGATTGTAGTCAACTTCAGTCACCCACCATCAATTGACGCTAATGATGGAAAAAAACCCTACTTTCCAACCACAAGGAAGACATGTTGTTAATTTGATGCTAACATAGTATGATGATGTGGTGTGCCAACATGGTGTAATTACTATGTTAGCATCAAATTAACAGTATGGAGTCACATAACCAAAGTCTGGCATGGAAGATGATGTGTCACTAATGATGTGCTAATTTGGATAGGATTTGATGTTAACATAGTATGATGATGTGGTGTGCCAACATGGTATAATTACATAGTTCATGTATGGCGGGAATGACATTGAGATGACGATATGGGGTTCAAGTATAGAAATCTGACTTTTTATGCAAATGCACTTTTAAGATTTTTTATGATCCATATTTCATTAAAGACTTCATATCAAACTCTATTTTTTATTGTCAACAAGGAAAGTTTCCTTCCTCTAACATATTTGATAATATGGAAATTCAACTTTTAAGGAAAATGGACTTTTAATATTTTCTGGATCCAAATGTCTTTGATAAAATTTAGATTGGGATTTGTTAGTAAAGTTACCATGGAGAGCTTGTCGTTTTCTGACAAGTCCTTTAATTTGGAATCTTTTATATTCTTTTTTAAATAGTAATTTTCTATTTTTTCTAGATCTAGATGTGTCTGATAGAATTTAGATTAGAACATATAAACTACTACTCACATTAGATAAATCTTTTCTTTTGTTGGAAATTGGATCCAAAGTCTATCAATATGAGAATCCATTTTTTTTGAAGAATCAGCTAATAAGATTTTCATGGTTCCAAATTTGTTAAATTCCATCTCTTTTAGGTGAACTTCCCATTAAGTTTTTGGAAATTAGATTTAAAATACAATAATCCCTAAATATATACTTTTTGGAAATAAACTCTTCAAAAAATTTCTAGATTTGTATGTGGTCAAGTAACTAATGTACCTTACCTTGCAGAGGTGGCACACTGCGGTGAAAAAATTCGGTGTAAGAATGCCGCATGTCATCCACATATCATAATGCACTAGTAACGCGTGGATAGATTGGCACATGCCAATGATTAACATGGCATGAGATAATGAAACTTCTTAGGGCCAAAACTTTATATCCAGAACTCAAATTTAGATGAAATTTATATTGTTGAAAAGCTCTAAATGAGCACAAGGCAATGATGGTCACAAAAATTAAGTTTATAGGTGATTAAGTGAAGAGGAATTTTGCTAACCCCATCTCCTTAATAAAAATTAAAAATTTTGAACTCAAATAGAATAATGAGACCATAGCAATGATTTATATATTAAATTTTATATACTATCATTCTTCATTATATATTTGGTGTAATTACAAAATTTTAAATTTTAATAGAATTGGTGTGTTGCAACCATCTAATAGAAAGTGCAGACACAACTCTTGATCATGTGCTCTCTCATATATGGTGAATGTACTCTAACATCTACAAAAAAAACTTCCCCACAATATATTGTGGCACACATGTAAGTTTGAGTATGTTTCACAAATATGTTGTGCCTCTCTTTATTCATAATATGCTACTTATTTATTCGTTAGCTTTACATGTTTATTTCTTGTAGTATTGCCTATTTGCCTACTTACATACTTTATTTCTTGTCTTAATATATCTATTTTATTATTAAAGTAAATTAATAACTGCGCATTTTTTATTAGATCATTATATATTTTTTTCACATATTTGGATTATATAACTAGCAACCATCTCATTAGTTATTGCATCATTTTCTTATGATCCATATTTAGTTGGTTTTATTAGCAATTATCTCAATAGTTATTGCAACCTTTTCCTATGATCCTTGTTTACTTGGTTTTATTTGAATGGTTATCCATTCCATGTATGTTAGTTTCATAATGTTGCCACCATTTGACACAACTCCTATAAGATTTTTTTTATTTTATAGTAGGTAGAAAATGCTTTCAGTCTATACACCACCCTAGAATGATGACATTGAAGGCCAATTTTCCAAATTAGGAATGACGTCTTTGCTTGACCTCTCTAAATCTCCAAGTACCTTTAGGATTGACTCATGTCAAAATTGCATCTTTATTTAACTTGTCCTTTGTGTGGCCCAAGGTTCATATGGAGTACCATAGAGAACCAAACATATTCATGGACTTTTGAAATGTTGCCTTCGATCACCTCACTTAACAAGGAGTCTACATAGAGGGAAATTAAATTAACGCCTTTTAAACACTATTTAACCTCAACCATTGATCACTCATGTTATTGTGGATTGTTTTATTTTGGGAGTAACCCATATTTGCCTCATGGGTCCACCTTGTAGTGGGTCCAACCTTTTTGTTTTCTTTCTTGAGTATAAATTATTTTTTACTATAAATTTTCCCATTTTTCTTTTGTATTTTATATTTAAATACCTGATTGAATCCATGCTTATTGTTCATGTTTTTTTGAGTTGTTCCATATACATGGTCACTTTTTTTTTTCTATAGTGAGAATCCATTAATCTAGACCTTTTTAAGTAAAACCATTTTGTGGTTTTCTTAGACTCATAAATACTACGTGGGGGCATTTTAAGGGTTATTTTGAATTAATTTAGACTTTCCCTTGATGTTTTAGGTCTTTATTTTTCTTCCCTTCCACTCAATTTATGTATGCAAACATCACATAGTACATTTACATTTTATTAAAGGAATTTGCACATTTTTATTAGTCTTCATAAAAATTTTAATCCCTTTTAAAAATTATCTTTCCCTTCTTCATGACTATAGTCCATTACAATTCTTTTTGGACATTCATGGGGATTCTTTTAGCTTCCATAAGTCTTTTCTATACTCTTACTCTCCCATAAAGTATGGTATGTGAGATTTCTGATTCAAGTTTTCCTTTAAAGTATTTTTTTAATTTCTGGTGTTCAAATTGGTGGCAATAAGCCTTTTTCCTTAATAAAAGAAGTAAGAGATCAATTTTTTCTTATTAACCATATTATAAATCCCATAGACTTCGAAATAAACTTAATATTTCGTTCTCCTCTCTCCTAATATTTCATTGAAGATTGGTATATAAATATGAGGCACAACACCTAAACATTACATCCATTTTATAGCCCATTTCCCTTAATTATATTTATAAGAATTTTGATAAACATTATATATATATATATAATTATTATTATTATCTCATTTTAAGATCACGACTTAAGCAAGCATAAATTAAATTAAATTTGAAAACCTAATTAAAATGTTAAAATATATGCAAGCCGTTCACCTCGTTAAAATATATTCAATTAAAACAACCGTGTGATGACATATCTTTGGATGCTATAAAAGAATAAAAGATGCTATAAGAGAATTAAAAATTGACAGCTGTGGGATTTGAACCCACGCCCTTTCGGACCAGAGCCTAAATCTGGCGCCTTAGACCACTCGGCCAAATTGTCGTACGATTTAAATTGATTAATGGTTATATACGAGATGAGAAACGCTTATAAGAAACTAACAGCTGTGGGAATTGAACCCATGCTCTTTCGGACCGGAGCTTAAAGTTGACGCATTAGATCACTCGTCAAATTGTCACAAGTTACTTTTTCACCCACGATTTCTTTTATGTTTGTGGAATTAAAAGATTATGTAATATGTCCTATTGTTTGATGGTAATATATGATTATAAATAAACTATTTTAATTATAATTTTTTTGGGAAATTTCCAGAAGATTTATAATTAAAATATTATGGATCACAGAAGCTTGCACTCTCAACTATAAATAAACTAATCAATGATAATATATTATTATAAATAATCTAATAAATAAGTATATATTAATTTATAAAATTTAAGCTAAAAAATCCATAAAATTAAATTTTAAATATTTTTTTATAATAAATATCTTTATTAATTTTAATAAAATGAGATAACTTTTTAATTAGTTCGAATGTTCATTATTTTCCATGCCTAAAGATTTATATCCATATTTGATGTACCAAGTGGGTTGGTTGGTTGGTAAACTTTACTAGTTAACCTGTATCTTATATCATGTCCATATATATATTTGTTGAAAGATTTTTTTTTTCTTTTCCATTGATAAATCTATCTTTGTAAATGTCAATATGTTAAATAAAATTTATTAGTTTATTTTTTCTATCTACTTCTATTATTGATAAATATGATAATTAATTAATTTTGATAACATTATAAATTTATATAATTATTATCTAATTTTTAAAGATTTAAATTTTGGTTGAAGAAATCCATTCAATTTTGGAAAAAAATAATAATTTTATTAATATAATTTTAAGTAATATGAATAGAATTTAGATCTCATTATTATGGTTAGTTTTGAAGAGCTAGTTTTATATGGTGATATAAGTTTGATTTTTTTTGCAATTGAAAAGAAAAACTTAAAATTTAGCCATACTAAAAATTGGTGTGGTATATATGATTTTTGAGTGATTTTATTTTGGAAAAAGAAAAAATGTTTTTATTAATATAAATTTAATTAATATGAATAGAATTTTAGATCTCATTATTATGGTTGGTTTTGAAGGGCTAGTTTTATATGGTGATTTAAGTTATTTTTTTGGTAATTGAAAAGGGACACTTAAAATTTAGCCATATTAAAAATTGGTGTGGTATATATGATCTTTGAGTGATTTTAACAGCTTAAATATCTCAAATCACGAATTAATAAAAGAAAATAAAACTATAAAGCCATCATAATATTAAAATGGTACAAACTAAATTTAATTATAAAAGATATATTTTTCTCCATAAATAAAAATATTAAACAATATGAAAAGAGTGTTATAAAAATTTAGTTAATGATTAATTAGAAAGATTATATATATATATATATATATATATATATATATGAAAATGTAAAATATATTAATATCTATGTCGATAAGTGTTTTTTTTGTAGGCTTGGGGTGTGCAAACACTGTTCACCTCAGCCAATGAGAGAGCTTGATTTTTGTCCCTCCGGCTAATTATAAATTTCCATCTCGACTTTTGCCATTTGGACTGGACTACACTGGTTATCAACAAGTCCACCCACATTTGCACATCATCCTTCGCCCACATTCACACGACCTCCTCTGAGCCAGTCTTCCACCCACATTCTCACACGATCCCCTATGTATTGAAGTGAGGCAAGCTTAACATGCTTCAATTTCTTTAGCACAACACTAGTTGTATCTATTTGTTAACACAATGTTTCCTATTTGAAGTAAGACCTCCAGGCTCTGCCCACATTCACACCCTTTCCCTATTTCTGTTTGACCCATTCCCTATTTCTATCTGAACCGAGCCTTGAATATTGCATGAAAACCCCTGTATGTGAAGTGAGCCTTCATATACAATCTCCTAGAAAATCACTTCACATTCAATATTCACCTCTAGCTTGTTTGTTTCTGCATTGAATAGGCACGGACAATTTCTCCATTCAATTTTGCTCTATTTTTCCTAGTGAATTCAATGTGTTGGATGGACTTCCAAACACCAATATATACTCAGGGGTGCCTACTTACCTACTGGTGTTTCAAGAGTTAAATTTGACAACATCAGAGCTGAGGGACATCGAACCTTCTAAACTCAAGGACTTCAAGGGATTGTTTTCTAAATACACTAGGTAACTTGTTTGTGCTAAATCTTGATGCATATATATATATATATATCGTTTTTAATATTTATAGTAGGACTCTCTCCCAAAAACAAGCCGATTTTAGTAAGATTTTTCGAGGGTGGATTTTGGAAGCCCATTTCCAGTTTGCTAGAAAAGCCTCTTCCTGAAACTTTTGCATCGAGATTGGTAAACGATATGCCTTCCTACATTTGTAGTTCAATACTTACTAATCTCCACTTAAGAGTGAATGCTACAGAATGAAATGAATGAACTGTAAATATATAAATACATGTAAGGGACATGAAGTCTACCTCATGCAGATCTTGGAGTTTACACTTAGTAATGAGAGTATGGAGAGTTTTTTGTCTTGGAACCTTGTAAGCATTGAGCAAATTTTCTAGATTATCTCATACGTCGACCAATTGCTGCACGATGCTCAACAAAGGATAAATTTCCATTTTTCAAATGTCTTTGTTGTTTTCTTCACAAATGATCTCTTTACAACCACCATCTTCACATATTTCAAAATTAAGCCCTTATTCTCGAACCTAGGTATCATTTCTCCCACCAATCCATGTTGCATCTCGTTGGGACTTATCATGATGAAGGTCTGCTCCATAATGAATCTGCAGAGAGTTCAAACAAAAATCCAATAGTAGGCCTCTTGGCATGCACAAGGATACAGTTCACACTGATGCACAATTTGAATGCTACAAAAATCGTACCTATGAACATTCACTGAGAAAATTTGATTAAGTGACCCACGAGTCTAACAAATGTAGTGGGCACTTAGAATGTAGTGACACCTAGAGAAGGGGAGTTGTCACATGTCCTTCGTGCCTTGCATTTGTAAGGCATGTGATTTATAAAAATTAATAACAAAAACATTTCAATTTGTTGTGCGATTATGTTTCCTCAATAGGGATTCCTTATCCTTCCTCTCGGGCATCAACGTTATCCTTACTTGTCATAGGTCTGTGTTTAAGGTGACTCTAATGTGTTGGAACATGAGTGCCCTTATCCTTCCCGTTCTTTATGGTGTGCGATCACTTTTTTTCAATCTAGAGCTAAAGGCCTCGCGTAAACTCCCTTTCGACGTGTTGTTGTTTATGGGGTGCCATCACATTTTCCAATTTAGAGCTAAGGGCCTTGCGGAAACTCCCTTTGGTCGAGCTCCGCTTCACACTCCTCATGGGTTGGGTCACAGAAATTGACCTTTTGGTGCTGCGTGGGTTTCTTGTGCGGACAAACAGTTGTTTATGGGAAAATTTCTTGGCTGATTGGTTGGGGACGTGATTTATTTTCGCTGTAATTATTGACTGATATTTTTTTACTCGGGTTTTTTAATGTCATTTCATGGTAGTAATTTTTTTTTTGGTAATAATTTTTTTTTTTCAACCGACTTATCTAGTCGAGCTTAACACCTCCCAATTAGCAAGGTACTTAGCAATGGGAACTCGACCAATTGAGATATCCCTTGGGGCATTTTTTTTATATACATAATATATATATGTGTCTTAGAAATTTTCAATCCTCCGAATATATTTATGGATTCCTCTGATGTTCAGATACTTGTTGCTACAATTCGTAGTTTGTTTTACTGTCTATTATATTTCATATTATAATCTCTAATTGAGTTCGAGGGGTTTCAAAAGGACGGGAATAGGAAGACAAAGGAGTGTTGGTGGTATCCACCCCCTTGATATTCAAACTTTCCGTGAAAAAAATCTCTCGCATGTCTTGGTTTTTCCACCTCTAAGTAGTGCTACTATGTTGCCTACACTAACCATGCCTTGTGTGATGGATTTGTCTTGGAAGAGGGTTTCATTTTGTCAGCAAAATCACCAAAAGGAAAAATCTAGGTAGACTGATAATTCTTCTTTGTTTGTTTGTATATTGAGGTTTGTTGCCATCTACACTTGTTTTCCAACTTCCCCAAACCTTCTTCCACTCCTAATGTCATAAAAAATTTGACAATCCCTACCTCATCATCATTATTAGAATGTACCAACCTTCCTGTACCACACTAAAAAACAAAGGAAATCATGATACTCTTATAACCATTAAACGATCAACTGAGATTTCTCCTCCTTTTGCTTAGCTCCAGTAGTATGGAGGAAGGCCTTTTGATTCTTTCGAATTGTATTGACATCTGATGTCTATTATACAATCTAAAATATTTGGTGAGGAATCAAATGGACAAAAATAGAGTCTGAGTGTAGTAATTAAATACATTCATGAAATTAATTTATGCTTTATTTTTTGTTTCAACGTAATCTTCTTCTTGAGCCTCATTTTCACTTTCTAGCTTGTTTGCACCCCAATCTTGCTTAAATTATATTCCTCTTTTATATATCTTCCTTGGTTCTTCTAATTTCTTTATTGGACATTAAATTTTGCTCCAAGTCTTCATTCCTCGCTGAAGAATGCTCTAATGAAGATGTTAGAGCACAAATCTTAACTGTAGATACTTTGACCTAATTTTGCATATGTTCATTTGCCTCCTCAAGTTGAAATATTTTATCATTAAGCTGTGCCACAGTTGGTTCAACTTCTACTAAAGTGTCCTCGACCTTCACTTTGATTTCATATGCCTTCTCAGAAAATTGTTTTGATTCAATTTAAGCCTCATTGCACTTTTTTTGTGCCAACCTTCGCTGTTCTTTGAGCTCAGAACTCCTTTGCTCTTCCAATTTCAGTAGTGATTCTGATTCTGTTGACTTCTTTATATTCTCCTCGTGCTTACTGTGAGAAATGGAAATTAAATCTTCAAGCTCAAGATGTCTTTACCTTGAGGCACTATCTTGTAACTCATGTTCTTAGGAGCTATCTTGAATCGACTTCAACTTCCGCTCCATCTCTTCATTCTTGACTAAAGCTTGCTCCAGAAAATATGTTGCAACATTAATGTTATCTTCAGATACCTTGACCTCTTCTTGGAAGTTTGCTCCAGAAAAGATGTCAGAGCATTAACCTTATCTTTAGATACCTTAATCTCATCTTCGAAACACTAAGTATGCAGTGTAACTCATGGAAAGCATACACACTAGTCATTTGGATCTTAAAACCAACTTTAAAAAAAATTAGTGAAATCATGTCCTAATAATATAATATAGCAACTCTAGCTAGGGATTCTTCCCACATGTACTCTAAGCTCTTCCAAAAAATTTCACAATATGCTTGCATTGGGTCTAACCTTCTTGAAAAAGCTACCATGATGAGGAAATTTCATGTAGATGTTGACCAGTCTCAATGAAATGACATAGTTAGGTCTTTAAATTAAAACTTTTCTGAGGTACTATAATGTCAAGGATCAAATATTCTAGTTTTTTTCCATTGATTATGTATGAACAATAGTTCACAATTTGTTTAGAGTCTAACATATGATGGAATATGAAAGAGCATGTAATTGAAGCATTGTCAAAAAATCTACTATTGATATGCTCTCAGTGGAGATATATCCAATTTCTAAAGTGTGAATCAAAGGAGTTTGTTGAATCTTTTCACCTATTTCAATGGAGAAACTTCATCATGGATCTTCTTCCTCTATTTCCCATCCGTGTTATGATAAAAATTATGTATTTGGTTGTTATTTAATGGGGAAGGAATGAAAATGGAGAGTTAAAATTTATCATTTTCATTTTTTTTGTTAATTCTTTCACTATTTTTTTCTTGTTATATTAGTGATTATGTTCATGAAACAATTCATCCTCAATTATGTAGTTTTCCTAGTTCATCTCTATTTGGAGAAGCTCAAATTGCAGGATGAGCTTCTCTTATCCTCCTTTTATCTTCAACTCGTAAGTTGCAAGTTGTCATTGCAATGCTTATTCTCTTTCTTTTAGTGCTAGATAATTTTTGGTCATTTCCTTTAAAGTTCCCTTCTATTGTTCTCGTATCTTCCTTGAGTTACAACACCTTTGACTGGGAGTCGCCAAGTTCACTTGCTTTCCAGTCATTTTTGTGCAATGTGGAAAATGAGTGCTATGCAAAGGTTGGGTTATGTTGGTTTTAGAAGGATTAAACCAAGATTCTGATATATAAAAATGTATGTGTTGCTTGCCTACCTTGGTCTTCTAAAGGGTTTACCCTAATGGATCTTGGTGAGTTATTTCATCCATTAGTTTTGCAGTCACGACTATCCTTTTTTTGATATCTTCATCTTATTTAAATCTTGTAATAAATATATGCTTACTATCTCAGAAATTAGAACCTTTCATTTCATGGTTTCCATACAATGCTCAATTAATTAATTACATGTTGTTCTTCGACACGACAATTGTGTCCAATTCTACCCAAAAAAAAATTAATAATAATAATTATTATTATTTATGAAATATAAAGGAATTTTCTTTTTGCTGCGTCAAGAGGTTTCTGATTATTACGAAATCGCAAACTGCAAGGAACGCTCTGCTGGAACGTTTGAATGCTCTCGAGATCCTCGATTTTGAGGGCGCTCTCCTGGACATATATTTCTGGCCGATTAACGATTATTTTAGGGAATGATCACTTGGATTACTAGGGTGCTCTGCTGGATTTTCTTCAATATCAGACTAATGGTTAGTGATACTGATGATCATTGTTGTGGCGGAGAGAGTGCTAGAGGTGTTCGTTTGGCGACTGAAAGCTTAGCTAAAGACGAAACGATGTCATAAAGGAGCTGGATGGAGCTTGATGGGTCGAGGGTTGAGATTCCACTCTCGTAGTGGATCTTCCTGTAAGCGAAGCTGATCTTCCCTTAATCACAGCAGTAGGTAGTTGATCAAGCTCCGGAGACACCAAGCATGTGTCGTTAATAGTGGAAGGTAGGTCTTGGAAACTGAAATCAAATGCGCCAGGGGAGGGGAGAAAGGAGAACACAGAGAGGCCGAAACCCTGGCTTCTCCAGCAGCATTGCAGACTTGGAACACTGACGATTCTTCTCCGCGTCTACAAATATTTCTGGTGCGTAGTGGGAATTTTTGGAAGATTCTGAGCGTTTTGGAGAGATATTGCTCTTTCTCTGAAGGGTATAAGTTCAGGTTTCATAAATGGCCCGTGAAACCTGCTTAGTTGTGGTATAGCCCCAGCTCATACCGTGGTGAGCGGCGTTGAGGGAAATTGTGCTTTGAATCTTCAAGGGGGGTGCTCAGAAGACCATTGGGTATCCGAGAAGATTCAGTCGCTCCTACCCATCCACTGGGGGATTCATGCTAGCTGGAATACAAAGGATATAGTTGCCATTGGAGAGGCTGAAGCTCAGACTCTTAGTTGAGTAGATAGAATATATCGGTGGTCTTCCCGTGGAACGAGAAGAGAAGTCTCTACAGGACTGGTGCGGCTGCAGGCAATGAAAGGAGGTGGTCTCTGTTTCTATCAATGAGCACAAGTCGGTGGTATCATCTTCGGATACAAATGAATCTGTAAATGGATGGTCAGGCTGATGGTATGCGTGGTGGTGTAAGTGTTTAAACTCCCTTATCATATACCGACCTTGGAAGTGCTGTGGAGTTCGACTAAGCGAATGGTGGTGGGCATTCCCAGGAGGCCATTGCTGCTGTTGCTGCCACCTTAAGGGATATAGCGGCATTCTGGTCTGGTTTTTCCGGCGACCTTCCCGGTCGCTTTTTCGATCCTCTTTTTCAGGCTAATTTCAATTTTTGGGTGGTCTGACGTATGATTTGACCGGTCATCCTTCAGCTTTTATTCTCTGGGCATCTATTTATGGAGGTTAGGTGTTGATATTTGGATCTTCGTAGATGTCCGTTTATGGAGTAGGATTTTCAAATATGGTAGATGATATTGTTGTCAGCTTCTGATATTCTATAGCTTGTCGGGGATACTATCGCCGACTTTATTTTTAAAAAAAGAAGGGCCAGAGACGGCTGCCATTAAAGGAAGGTCTGGTAATTGGGATCGGGTTTTGATCTGGAGTATAGACTTTCTACAGTCGGATTTCCTGTTATCATTATTATAGTTCTGATATAGACTGGCTATAGTTTTTCTGTGGAAATGGTGGCATTCCGATAGTATTACAATTAATCTCCTGACAGATCCTGTGTTTCGGGCTGATTTGGAGCCTGTACATGTGCTATGGGGGCCATTTCTAAAGGAAACCAGACCATCCTGCTCGAAAATGTTTCGCATGCTCTGCGCATAAACAAAGGCCCGGAAGAGGTTTCTTCTGATCCTGCGATTGATGATTTGAATATAAGCAGCACCATTACCAGCAATTTGGGGGATAAGATAAACACTAAAGAAAATTGCAAAAAGAATGCTGCCACGAGGGACGCGGATCAATCACAGCAAAGGGAATTCGAGCTGGACGCTTCAATTATTGCACAGTCCATCTTTGCGCCTCCTGATTTCCATGAGAATCGGCAGGTAAATCCTGGTGGGGGGAATTTGTATGGGCCCAAGGCTGGTTCGTCCTGCAGAGGCAGGCGCAGACAGGAAAAAAATCGTCTTGCCCACTACAAGCCTGCTACGGATGTCAAAGAAGTGATGTTGGATCATGAGGGTCTATGTGGGCGGGTCATTAGTTTGCAGAAATGTGCATTAATCGGTCGTTGGATGTTTGCCAATGGACAGGAGATAGATATGATAGAATGGGCGGAGAAAGTATGGAGACCCGTGGTGGGATATGCTCCGAAAGTCAGCTTGCTCCTTAATAATTGGTACAGCATTTACCTTAAGAACGAAAAAGATGTGGCCTTGATTGTTGACAAGCCATGGGTACGTGGAAAGAGTTTCTTGCAACTTCTGCCATGGTACCTTGGTTTTAATCCAATTATGGAGGCCCCTAAGAATAGGACGGTGTGGGTAAAGCTCCCGGGCCTTCCGTTGGAGTTCTGGACGGATAAGGCAATAAGGGCCATTGGAAATTCCATAGGATGTACGAAATACATCGACTCTAGCATGCTTGATGCCAGCGACAAACACATTGCCTGGTTATTAGTCGAATTGGTCTTCTCTGGGGGCTTGCCCGGGGATGTTAATCTCGTTTGGGGTTCGAGAAGACACTGGAAAAGGGTGGATTATTGGGGCATTCCTTTCCACTGCTTGGTTTTTCACAACATTGGCCACCTGAAGGGCAACTGCCCCCGGCGGCATTGGGGGCCCCGTCGGGGCAATCAAAGGTCTGTTGCTGCTCAAAGGGCACTGACTCCAAATGTACAACGAAATGTCTCCCTAACAGGTATTCCTCCCTTTATGGCTTCTAGTTTTCATTCATCTGCTAAAGATAGTGCACATTGTGAGGAATTATCTCCACCACACAAGGATTTTACCTCGCCTGATGAATCCGAACTACGTTCGGCGCCATTTGATGCTAAAAACATAAATGTTTTTACTTCCACGGTGAATACTGGTTCGCCCATTCATTTAGAAGCCGAAGCAAACCTTGGATCCACTATCATTATGGAGGATAAAATGCCTTATGTCCCTACTGTTTCTGATGTCCACCATCAAACCCGCCCCAGCTCTGCACCATTATACACCTCTCCATCCATGCCGCCCCTTGAAAACGCATCCCCTTCCCCCTCCCCACATTATATCGAGAATGTGGTCTTATCGGACTCACTTAATGTCACTACTGCTCTTGTTGAAAACCATCAAACCTGCCCCACACTTGATCCATTATATCCCTCCCCCTCCATGCCTCCTCCCCCGTCCATGCCTCCCCCCTCTCCTCCCTCTCCACATAACGAGAATGTGGACCTTTCAGACTCCCCAATAAATTCTGTTGGATGTGATATTGAATCCCTATTAAATAACCCAAACCTTGATTTGGCTGCCCTCACAAATTTTGATAACATCCCTAGGGACCCTGATATTGTCATCTCGTCTGCTTGGGGGTGCAATATTACGGTGAGGAAAAAATCAAAATCTGCATCCAGACACTTCAGAGGGAGGCCAAAAACAAAATCCCTTTTCCGGGATGAACTTCTTGACCTCAGGGAGGTACCAATTTATTATGTTGCTGATCTCAGGGCGCTTCGTGCTGGCGACCCGCCTGGGGCCTCCAAATGACATACATTCTCCCCTTCTATATAAGAGGTCCGTTTGCTGCTATGGCAAATTCCGTGGGCCATCACGCCCTGGATATCCTCCTCCTGCAGGCGGGCCAGATTTTATATTTGTTTTCTTTTCAGGTGCAAGCATGCCAAGTTTTGGATGAACATAATATGCAAGCGAGGTTGTTTCCCTCACGTACTCCTTTCCCTGGATGTATTCTTCGAATGGGGTATATGAGCCGCTTTTTCCACAGGTTTACTCTGGTTCCTAGAATTAAGTAGTGGCATTTTTATGGTGCCAAACTTTTTGATATTATTTGTGGACACATCATAATCTTTTTGCCTTCGTCGGTTTCTTTCTACCGGTATATATGGGGCATCATATATTGTAACTGATTGCATTATCTATGCTCTATAATTTGCGCTATTTGTACAGTGCTGCTATGCACTGTATCATCATGTAATATGTACTGTTTTGCATATCTTAATATATGAAACAACGTTTTTTTCTTTCTGAAAAAAAAAACTCCTACGCTGATAAAATTATAGCATTTTGTTTTGAAATTACATGGTTGAAGGTCTCGATCGATAATATTTATTCATTGTGCCAATCTCCGTAGCTATGCGGTCATAAATAAAGAGTAGATGGAAGATTTCCATATAGTCCATATTAGAAAGGGCTTTCGGTATTCTTCTATTAGAAAAGGTTATGGAGAATAATTTATTTATTATCTCTCATACTTTATTTATGTTGCTTTTAAAAAAAAAAATAGTTGGAACCTGTTGCCTTAAGCAAGGGGTTTAATTTTTTTATTGAATTTGTTATTGCATATAGACAAAATAGGTGTTGTAGGTCCAATTTTTGTTTTGCTATTGCACATATAGAAAGGAGGCTCTAGGTCTGTCTCGGGATAATGTGATGGTATTTTAATAAAATGAAAAAAAGAGTCATATCTTGGCAGGGATGAATTATTTAGTTTACTTTTTCTATTTAAATAACAATAAATCATTATAGGTCCGTCGGTTTAGGGGTGATGTCATGGTATTTTAAAATTTTAAAAATAGAGCTATGTTTTGGGAAGGATGGATTAGTAATTTTACTTATCATATTTAAATGTGTTAACTTGGTAGGATATATTGTGGTATTTGCTGTTGAGAGGTAGGAATCTCAAGTTCTTGATTCTTAGTAAATTGTATTTTACAAGTTGAGAGGTATATATCTTAAGTTTTTGATCCTTAAGAAATTAGTTAAACATTGATTTATTAGTTAATTTTTTTCTTAAGGATTTACAAAAGGAAGGCCTCTTCAGTAAAGAGAATATATACTAATATTCAATTTGAAATTGTTCAAGATAAAATTTTGTATACGAAAAAACAATTCAGTTTTTTCCATGGAGCTTTAACTGCATTTTACTTTGCAATTTTACAATGTAACACTACTCTTTTATGGACATCAAGAAATTAGTTTAGCAATGATTTATTAGTTTATTTTTTTTCTTAAGGATTTACAAAAAGGATACCTCTTCAGTAAAAAAAATATTGTATACTAAAATTCAGTTTGAGATTGTTCAACATAAAATTTTGTATAAAAAAAATAATTTCATATTTTTACATGGAGATTTAGTTGCATTTTACTTTGTAGTTTTATAATGTAGCACTACTCTCTTTTGGGTGGGTATATTTCATTCTAATTTGTATTTTTACAATGTAGCAATACTCTTTTTTGGGTGGGTATATTGTAATGTAAATTGAATTCCAGAGGGAGTTCTTGGTTTTTTTTTTTTCACTTATGTAAGAACAAGTATATCCATTTCTGTTTGTGTTGAATTTAAAAAAAAAAACTTCTCTAAGGTACGAGAAATTAAGTAGACCCAAGTTACGAATTTACCTTCTAGATCAAGGATGCAAAATATAACATATATTTCTCTATGGTATGAGAAATATATGGACCCCAGTTACAAATTTACCCTATAGTTCAAGGATGCAAAATTTTCTTGTTGAACTCACCCCAGTTACGAATTTTCCTTTTGGATCAAGGATGAAAAATCTAGTTGGTGAACTCGTATTTTATTCTGGAAGGTTTGATACCTTACAAGTTACATTATTAATTCGGTTGAAAAATATCAATATCACATTATCCATGTTTTATACGGTGTTCATGATCTGACACAAAATCATTTCTCATTATGTCTCTTAGCTATACCAATGATATAATTCAATAGAAAGTTGATTTAGGAGTCATTTGAATATTTATTTTGCAGTAATTTCTATAGATTCAAATATAGGTCTTCCTTTTTTGTTTTTTTAGGAATCCATTTATTAATAGGAAGGACTATCCTCTTTACACAACTATGGTCATATACACCACATTTATTTTGGATTTACCCACTTTCCATGAGATGCACCTAATAATAAGCTGGTGACAAGTTTACTACCATGTCACCTTAGCAGTGGTATCATGGTACACATGTGGGAGTTTACTATTGTTGGCACAGGTTTGGTTCCCAGGAAAAATAAGAGAATTCTCAGTCATGCCTAGAATCTCAATTCTGATATGAATAGAATTTTCGTAGCGGATTGGACCAAATCAGTCCCTGAATTGGAAAAAAATTAAGGGGTGTTATAGTAAAGAAAAAAGACAAATTTAACCCCACAACCATATCACCCAAAATTAATTGGTGCAAACCATGATGGCGGATGACCTCTGTAAGGATTTAAAAATGTATTGATATGTCTCAGAAACTATAACAAATCCCTGATGAGTAGTGCCCTCCTATGTTATGGAGTCCCCTTTCTGATTCCCACACAATCCAACCTCTTTGAGTATCATGATATATGATTCTGTTCTTCCACCTCGTGCGCATGAATACCAATCTGTGAAGCATCCTTATAGCACAGAATGTTCACTTTCCATCCACTGATAGCCTGATCCAGAAACAATATACCTCTGTGATGTAGGGTGTTGATGGTATTATGAGTTAAATTAGGGGATTCAGATAAACCTGCAATACCATCATATCTAATTAAAATTTCATTCCCTCTTCTGAAAGTCCACTTGGCTCTCCTAAAGAGCCACAATCTAACCTTTTGGAAACTAGCCCATATATAATAACCTTTCCTGCACCCAACTTCCGATCGTTTGAGCTAGTAAGAAATATGAAAATATCTGAGATACTTAATAGAGATAATACAACCCCACAAGCCATGTCCAAATAATTCCCTCCATGGTGACTTCAGGAGCAAACAACAACCAAATATATGGGTATCTAGAATACCCCATACATCATGTTGTTTTGGTTTAGACGTATCCCATGCCACCAGATGGATTTTATGCTCAAGTCCTGTAAATTTTTGCATATTTTCTATGATTGATGCAAATTTACTTTTTATCCCCAATATCAGTTAGCAATCACATAAACAAGAAATTAAAATGCAGATAGAACATACTAGTAGATCGACAGAAGACAAGCCAAAAATATATATGTGTTGCTGTGTTATGATAGTCAGCAGGATGCTTCAACCAGAAAAGTCTCAATATGGTTAGCCAACCAGAAGTGTCACACAACCCTCACAGACAGCCAGATTAGTCAACCCAAAGTCAACTAAAGTCAACGTTGTCCCAGTCAACGCAAAACAACAGCAACAAAAAGTTAATGTAGACCGGTCAAAGTCAACAGTCAACCTTGATTTCAGTGCAAAAAAATGCAGACTAAGGAAATCAAAATTTTGACCAAGTTTCAGGTCAGTTTGACCAAGCGTTGACCAAATTCAAAGCTGGTCAAATCTGCGCTGAAAAACACTAGGTCAAAAAAAAAAAAAACAATTTGCTGTGTTTCCCACATGTGGATGAAGAAGAGACTCCAAGGTGATCGAACCAATCAGATGAGGAGAGAAAATGTGATGTGATGGATGAGTGAAAATGACCTCCAACGTTGACCTATTTATATCCATCAGTGAGGGTGTGTGACACAACTACTGGGGCTTCAAGCCTACATTTCATTTCAAGCTGACCTGCACATATTTTGAATAAATTCAAAATAAATGCTTTTCTCATCAGATCAAGATGATCTTTAGATCGATCTTGCACCTCTCTAAAAGAGGAATCCAATAAAAATGTTGGCATCTTTATCTGAGCATCACAACATGGAGTTTGGACCTAGTGGTCCAAAATTAACACTCCCTCTCAACTAGGGAGAACTCCATCCACCTGTGCCATCCAAACATCGTGCGTCATCCCACCGTAACTTGCTTTGCTAGCTTCTTTATTTCAGAACAAAAGTGGGTCAGTCACAAAGACATCATTCCCGCTAACAGATTCAGCCCAAAGGTCCAAAAAGTCTATAAGAATCAAAAAGAGTCTCATACCAACCCGAAGTTAGTTTACCTGACTCGAAGTCAATTGGAGGTCCGAAACCTCACTAGACTTGATCCCAGATCAAGTGGTTAGACCGTGCCATCCTAGACATAGAGAGTACGACAATCTCTAATGCATCCATCAATATTTGCTATTGGTCTCTAGCTTTTTCGACCTCCCTGGCCAAATGAGAGGTACTTCCCATGAGTCCGGGACTCGATGGGTAAGATGCATACTAGGCACAGATCCTGAGAGGTGAACCAACTAAATCATCATAATGGTGGAGTAGAAGCACTGCAAGGTTCGGCAAGCCTAGCCCCATGTGTGCTTATAGCTCCGAGAAGCTATCCCCAAAGCCCCCCAGAGCTCCAAGAGCTCATCATCCAACAAGACCCTCAGCATAGGGTCATTCCACGATACCAAGATTCTCATGGAAGGTTAGGAACTTGACCTTCCCCAAGGGCTTTGTGAGAATATCTGCGACCTGCTCATAAGTTCCTATATGATCGAGCCTTACGGTGCCTCGTTGTACCATATCCTGGATAAAGTGGTACCTGATATCAATATGCTTTGATCGATTGTGGAACACAGGATTTTCAGAAAACTGAATCCCACTCTGATTATCACAGAGTATCACGGTGGTATCTAACACATTCTTGAATAACTCACTTAAGAGATTTTGCAACCAAACTGCTTCACAATAGGCCATAATCGCTGCAATGTATTTAGCCTCCGCGGTGCTCAAAGTCGCCGACTTCTTCTTCCTTCTCATCCATGATATCGAAGCAGATCCAAGTGTGAAGCAGCATCCCGATGTGCTCTTACGATACACCACACTGCCATCCCAATCGGCATTAGTATATCCATGGAGTGTCATGCTCCCAGCAGTGCATCTCAGCCCATGGTTTATCGTGCCCGAAGATATCTCAACAGATTCTTAGCACCAATCCAGTGAATGTGATGAGGTTCAACCATATGTTGACTCAAAGTGTTCACTCCAACACATACGTCCGGACGGATGTTCACTAATAACATCAGGGCCCCTACGAGTTGACAGTACTTAGTAGGATTTTCTAGCACGGGCCCAGCAGCACTGCCACTCAACTTCTTAAAGTTGAGCTCCATCGGTGTCGACACGGACTTACAGTCCACCATTTCAAATATTTCTAGAAGCTTCACAATATATTTTCCTTGAGAAAGGAAAATCTCGCTGTGTCTCCTCAGACTCCCAGGGCCCAGGAAGTACGAATGGGCCCAGGTCCTTCATCTCGAACTCATCAGTGAACTCCCTCTTACACTGATGAATGAGAGAATCAGCACCTGTCAGGAAGAGGTTTTCCACATACAACACCAGAATGAGAGGATTTTCTCTATCAACCTTGAAGTAAAGGTTCGGATCAACATTACTACAAGTGAAGCCCAGCTTCATCAGGTAGCTATCTATCCTCTCGTACCAAACTCTGAGTGCTTGCTTCAACCCATAGAAGGATTTCTTCAACCTACAAACATGGGTGTCCTGATCCTGGACTTTGAACCCCAGAGGTTGCTCCACATACACTTCTTCCTTTATTGCACCATGAAGAAATGTGCTCTTCACATCCATCTGATGAAGATTCCATCCATGCGTAGCAACAAGGGCTATGATTGATTGGATGGTGGTATATCGGGCCACAGGTGAAAATATATCATCATAGTCTACGCCTTCCTTTTGAGAGAAGCCACGGGAAATGAATCTTGCCTTGAACCTTTCAGCACTTCCATCAGATCCATGCTTGATCTTATAGAGCCATTTCGAGGTGACAACTGCTTTGTCCTCTAGTCTTGGAACCACATCCCAGACATAATTCTTCATTATGGACTCATATTCTTCGTGCATAGCATCCTTTCAGACTTGATGCTTTACGGCTTCCTCAAAAGATACAAGCTCAAATTGTACGATAGTACTCATGGTTGTTAGATACCCTTGGTATCTATTCGACTTCTTGCTTTCACGAAATGTCCCCCTTGGGGCCATATATCTCTCGGCATCCTTGAGAGTGTCCCTGAGCCATGATGGTATTTTCCTCATTGAAGGAGTTGGATCAATAGGGTCCATCGGTCCTTCAACATCAGGCATTGTCTCATCCTTCAATTCTTCTTGATTTCTAGGCCTTGCTTCATGATCTTCCTTAGATCTTGGAAAATTTATTACTTTCCCGAGGAAAGCATCTTCGTTAAAGGTAACATCATGGCATATCTCCACTTCCCTTTGACTAGGCACATAGAATCTATAAGCCTTCGAAGTTTCGTTGTACCCCACAAACATTCCCTTCTTTCCAAAAGAAACCAACTTGCTCCTCTTCTCCTTTAGTACATGAAAATAGACATGACATCCAAAAACTCTAAAATGTGAGATGTCAGGTTTCTTACCAAATAAAACCTCTTCGGGAGTTTTGGAGTCCAGAACGGAATGCGAGCATCGGTTTTGTATGTACACAACAGTGTTCGCAGCTTCTCCCCATAGAAACTTCGGAAGACCTTGGTCACATAGCAGGGCACAGGGAGCTTCCATAATGGTCTTGTTCTTCTTTCAGCAACACCATTTTGCTTAGGAGTATATACGGTTGTGGTCTCCCTCTTGATGCCAGCTTCTCTACAAAAGTTCTTGAACTCATCCATCTCATATTCAATTCCATTATCCGTCCTCAATATCTTTATCTTCTTCCCTGTTGAATTTTCCACCAAGGATTTGAAGGTACGAAACCACATGAAAGCCTCATCCTTCTTCGTCAAGAATTATATCGAGGTTTTGCGAGAGAATTCATCTATGCACGTCATATAATAAGAACATCCTCCCAAGGATGTCACAAGCAGCATACCAAGAAAATCAGAATGTACCAATTGCAAGACATCAGATGTCTTTGTGACACTAGAGGGGAAAGGTCCCCTTGTATGCTTTCCTTCGACACAACCCTGACATACACCTTCATGATCATTTGTGAACTCGGGCATCCCTGTCACCACCTTCCTTGCTTCGGGAACAACTTTTTAGTGAAGGTGTCCAAACCTTCGGTGCCATAGTTTAGTCTGTCGAATAGTATCACATGTCATCGCTCCCAGTGGACTTCCTCCAACTTGGTAGAGTGTATCAACTCTAAACCCAATCGTGATAGCTTCCTTGAGACTCTTCTTCCAGATACACACCTTCCCATCAAAGAATGCCACATTGAAACCTTTGTCTTCCATGGCCAAAATAGACACAAGGTTCTTCTTCAAATAAGGTACATAGAGTACATCTTAAAAGCAGAGGACTTGACCTTGATACAAGTGGAGGGTCACAGTCACTGTCCCTTTCACGAGATATGTGGCATTATATCCAAGGATAATTTTCATATTAACATCCTTCTCAATCATGTCAGAAAGTGCTTCCTTGAACCCAGTGTTGTGCCTTGAGGCACAACTATCTATCAACCAGACATCCATAGTGTCAGGTGGAGATGCATCAGAGAGGGCAGATACAAGAATGAATTCATTTTTGTTATCATCAACAACATTTGATACCTCATACCTGGAATTTCTCGAACTTTTGTAATGTTCCCCATTTCCACCAAAGGGAGCCTTCCTTTTTCCTTTGAACATGTTGTTCCTTTGATTGTCATTCCTATGGGTGTTGTTGTTGTCATCATCATCGGGAGAATCCTTCTTGAAAGGGAATTCTCTAGCATAGTGGCCAGTCTTGCAACATGTGTAACATTTACCATTCTTCCCTTAGGCCCCTACTCTTCCTTTGTTCCTTGGACCACCATATTTCTTCTTCTTCGCATGAGCAGTGAAGGCAACATTTCCTTCATTTTCATATTCGTTCATCCTTGTCTCTTCTTGTATGCATCTCGATAGTACTTCGTCAAAATCAGGTATCACATTGTTATTGAGAATGGTAGTATTGAATACATGCCATTCAGAGGAGAGACCTCCAAGTGCGGTGAGAACTATCTCTCAATCAGCTATTGTCTCCCCAATAGCCAGAAGATTATTCCTGATTTCGGTTAGCTTCAGAAAATATGATTGGACGTATTCATCCCTGCCTTTCTTCAAATTCTTCAGCTGATTCTTAAAGAATAGGACTTGATTTGCATTATTGGCCTTGAACATGCTGACCAACTTATCATACATTTCCTTGGATGTGCCCAGCTCAGAGATGTAGGCAACCAGACTCTTATGAATTGAGTCTCTGATCATCAGCTTTGCTTTGATTTCCCCCTTCTTATACTTTGACTTGGTGGCAGCAGGTGCAGTGGATGGAGGCTCTTGGATTTTATCTTGCACATAGTCCATGACATCTTGGTCTTCCAACATAATATCCAATGTCATATTTCAGGCATGGAAGTATTCCTTCCCAATCAATTTGTCATCAGCTTTAAAGCCATTATAGTTTGAGATACCCATGCTCTTCTTCGGTGATTGCTACAAAATTGGGCTTTGTCTTCACCTCAGATCTGCTACCATGTAAATTTTTGTAGATGTTCTATGCTTGATGCAAATTTACTTTTTATCCCCAATATCAGTCAGCAATCACATAAACAAGAAAGTAAAATGCAGATAGAACATACCAGTAGATCGACAGAAGATAAGCCAAAAATATATATGTGTTGGTGCATTATGGCGGTCGGCAGGATGCTTCAACTAGCAAAGTCTCAATATGGTCATCCAACCATAAGTGTCACAAAACCCTCTCAGACAACCAGATCAGTCAAACCAAATTCAATGAAATTCAATGTTATCCCAGTCAATGGTTAATGCAAAACAACATCAGCAAAAAGTCAACGCATCCTGGTCAAAGTCAAAGGTCAACCTTGATTTCAGTGCCAAAAAATGCGGACTAAGGAAATCAGAATTTTGACCAAGTTTCAAAATTTAATTTATGTGAAATTAAATTTAAAATTTAATTTATGTGAAATTAAATTTTAAATATTTTTTTATATTAAATTCCTTTATTATTTTAATAAAATGTGATAACTTTTTAATTAATTAGAATGATCATATTTTCTATGCCTAAGGATTTACATCCATATTTGATGTACCAAGTGGGTTAGTTGGTAAACTTTAATAGTTAACGTATATGTTATATCATATCCATATATATTTGTTGATGAAATTTATATCCAGAACTCAAATTTAGATGAAATTTATATTGTTGAAAAGCTCTAAATGAGCACAAGGCAATGATGGTCACAAAAATTAAGTTTATAGGTGATTAAGTGAAGAGGAATTTTGCTAACCCCATCTCCTTAATAAAAATTAAAAATTTTGAACTCAAATAGAATAATGAGACCATAGCAATGATTTATATATTAAATTTTATATACTATCATTCTTCATTATATATTTGGTGTAATTACAAAATTTTAAATTTTAATAGAATTGGTGTGTTGCAACCATCTAATAGAAAGTGCAGACACAACTCTTGATCATGTTGTCTCTCATATATGGTGAATATACTCTAACATCTACAAAAAAAACTTCCCCACAATATATTATGGCACACATGTAAGTTTGAGTATGTTTCACAAATATGTTGTGCCTCTCTTTATTCATAATATGCTACTTATTTATTCGTTAGCTTTACATGTTTATTTCTTGTAGTATCGCCTATTTGCCTACTTACATACTTTATTTTTTGTCTTAATATATCTATTTTATTATTAAAGTAAATTAATAACTGCACATTTTTTATTAGATCATTATATTTTTTTTCACATATTTGGATTATATAATTAGCAACCATCTCATTAGTTATTGCATCATTTTCTTATGATCCATATTTAGTTGGTTTTATTAGCAATTATCTCAATAGTTATTGCAACCTTTTCCTATGATCCTTGTTTACTTGGTTTTATTTGAATGGTTATCCATTCCATGTATGTTAGTTTCATAATGTTGCCACCATTTGACACAACTCCTATAAGATTTTATTTTATTTTATAGTAGATAGAAAATGCTTTCAGTGTATACACCACCCTAGAATGATGACATTGAAGGCCAATTTTCCAAATTAGGAATGACGTCTTTGCTTGACCTCTCTAAATCTCCAAGTACCTTTAGGATTGACTCATGTCAAAATTGCATCTTTATTTAACTTGTCCTTTGTGTGGCCCAAGGTTCATATGGAGTACCATAGAGAACCAAACATATTCATGGACTTTTGAAATGTTGCCTTCGATCACCTCACTTAACAAGGAGTCTACATAGAGGGAAATTAAATTAACCCCTTTTAAACACTATTTAACCTCAACCATTGATCACTCATGTTATTGTGGATTGTTTTATTTTGAGAGTAACCCATATTTGCCTCATGGGTCCACCTTGTAGTGGGTCCAACCTTTTTGTTTTCTTTCTTGAGTATAAATTATTTTTTACTATAAATTTTCCCATTTTTCTTTTGTATTTTATATTTAAATACCTTATTGAATCCATGCTTATTGTTCATGTTTTTTTGAGTTCTTCCATATACATGGTCACTTTTTTTTTTCTATAGTGAAAATCCATTAATCCAGACCTTTTTAAGTAAAACCATTTTGTGGTTTTCTTAGACTCATAAATACTACGTGGGGGCATTTTAAGGGTTATTTTGAATTAATTTAGACTTTCCCTTGATGTTTTAGGTCTTTATTTTTCTTCCCTTCCACTCAATTTATGTATGCAAATATCACATAATACATTTACATTTTATTAAAGGAATTTGCACATTTTTATTAGTCTTCATAAAAATTTTAATCCCTTTTAAAAATTATCTTTCCCTTCTTCATGACTATAGTCCATTACAATTCTTTTTGGACATTCATGGGGATTCTTTTAGCTTCCATAATTCTTTTCTATACTCTTACTCTCCCATAAAGTATGGTATGTGAGATTTCTGATTCAAGTTTTCCTTTAAAGTATTTTTTTAATTTCTGATGTTCAAATTGGTGGCAATAAGCCTTTTTCCTTAATAAAAGAAGTAAGAGATCAATTTTTTCTTATTAACCATATTATAAATCCCATAGACTTCGAAATAAACTTAATATTTCGTTCTCCTCTCTCCTAATATTTCATTGAAGATTGGTATATAAATATGAGGCACAACACCTAAACATTACATCCATTTTATAGCCCATTTCCCTTAATTATATTTATAAGAATTTTGATAAACATTATATATATATATATAATTATTATTATTATCTCATTTTAAGATCACGACTTAAGCAAGCATAAATTAAATTAAATTTGAAAACCTAATTAAAATGTTAAAATATATGCAAGCCGTTCACCTCGTTAAAATATATTCAATTAAAACAACCGTGTGATGACATATCTTTGGATGCTATAAAAGAATAAAAGATGCTATAAGAGAATTAAAAATTGACAGCTGTGGGATTTGAACCCACGCCCTTTCGGACCAGAGCCTAAATCTGGCGCCTTAGACCACTCGGCCAAATTGTCGTACGATTTAAATTGATTAATGGTTATATACGAGATGAGAAACGCTTATAAGAAACTAACAGCTGTGGGAATTGAACCCATGCTCTTTCGGACCGGAGCTTAAAGTTGACGCATTAGATCACTCGTCAAATTGTCACAAGTTACTTTTTCACCCACGATTTCTTTTATGTTTGTGGAATTAAAAGATTATGTAATATGTCCTATTGTTTGATGGTAATATATGATTATAAATAAATTTTTTTAATTATAAATTTTTTGATTTCTCGGAAAATTTATAATTAAAATGTTATGGATCATAAAAGCTTGCATTCTCAACTATAAATAACTAATCAATGATAATATATTGTTATAAATAATCTAATAAATAAATATATATTAATTTATAAAATTTAAGCTAAAAGGTCCATGAAATTAAATTTTAAATATTTTTTTATAATAAATATCTTTATTAATTTTAATAAAATGAGATAACTTTCTAATTAGTTAGAATGTTCATTATTTTCCATGCCTAAAGATTTATATCCATATTTGATGTACCAAGTGGGTTGGTTGGTTGGTAAACTTTACTAGTTAACCTGTATCTTATATCATGTCCATATATATATTTGTTGAAAGATTTTTTTTTTCTTTTCCATTGATAAATCTATCTTTGTAAATGTCAATATGTTAAATAAAATTTATTAGTTTATTTTTTCTATCTACTTCTATTATTGATAAATATGATAATTAATTAATTTTGATAACATTATAAATTTATATAATTATTATCTAATTTTTAAAGATTTAAATTTTGGTTGAAGAAATCCATTCAATTTTGGAAAAAAATAATAATTTTATTAATATAATTTTAAGTAATATGAATAGAATTTAGATCTCATTATTATGGTTAGTTTTGAAGAGCTAGTTTTATATGGTGATATAAGTTTGATTTTTTTTGCAATTGAAAAGAAAAACTTAAAATTTAGCCATACTAAAAATTGGTGTGGTATATATGATTTTTGAGTGATTTTATTTTGGAAAAAGAAAAAATGCTTTTATTAATATAAATTTAATTAATATGAATAGAATTTTAGATCTCATTATTATGGTTGGTTTTGAAGGGCTAGTTTTATATGGTGATTTAAGTTATTTTTTTGGTAATTGAAAAGGGACACTTAAAATTTAGCCATATTAAAAATTGGTGTGGTATATATGATCTTTGAGTGATTTTAACAGCTTAAATATCTCAAATCACGAATTAATAAAAGAAAATAAAACTATAAAGCCATCATAATATTAAAATGGTACAAACTAAATTTAATTATAAAAGATATATTTTTCTCCATAAATAAAAATATTAAACAATATGAAAAGAGTGTTATAAAAATTTAGTTAATGATTAATTAGAAAGATTATATATATATATATATATATATATATATATATGAAAATGTAAAATATATTAATATCTATGTCGATAAGTGTTTTTTTTGTAGGCTTGGGGTGTGCAAACACTGTTCACCTCAGCCAATGAGAGAGCTTGATTTTTGTCCCTCCGGCTAATTATAAATTTCCATCTCGACTTTTGCCATTTGGACTGGACTACACTGGTTATCAACAAGTCCACCCACATTTGCACATCATCCTTCGCCCACATTCACACGACCTCCTCTGAGCCAGTCTTCCACCCACATTCTCACACGATCCCCTATGTATTGAAGTGAGGCAAGCTTAACATGCTTCAATTTCTTTAGCACAACACTAGTTGTATCTATTTGTTAACACAATGTTTCCTATTTGAAGTAAGACCTCCAGGCTCTGCCCACATTCACACCCTTTCCCTATTTCTGTTTGACCCATTCCCTATTTCTATCTGAACCGAGCCTTGAATATTGCATGAAAACCCCTGTATGTGAAGTGAGCCTTCATATACAATCTCCTAGAAAATCACTTCACATTCAATATTCACCTCTAGCTTGTTTGTTTCTGCATTGAATAGGCACGGACAATTTCTCCATTCAATTTTGCTCTATTTTTCCTAGTGAATTCAATGTGTTGGATGGACTTCCAAACACCAATATATACTCAGGGGTGCCTACTTACCTACTGGTGTTTCAAGAGTTAAATTTGACAACATCAGAGCTGAGGGACATCGAACCTTCTAAACTCAAGGACTTCAAGGGATTGTTTTCTAAATACACTAGGTAACTTGTTTGTGCTAAATCTTGATGCATATATATATATATATATCGTTTTTAATATTTATAGTAGGACTCTCTCCCAAAAACAAGCCGATTTTAGTAAGATTTTTCGAGGGTGGATTTTGGAAGCCCATTTCCAGTTTGCTAGAAAAGCCTCTTCCTGAAACTTTTGCATCGAGATTGGTAAACGATATGCCTTCCTACATTTGTAGTTCAATACTTACTAATCTCCACTTAAGAGTGAATGCTACAGAATGAAATGAATGAACTGTAAATATATAAATACATGTAAGGGACATGAAGTCTACCTCATGCAGATCTTGGAGTTTACACTTAGTAATGAGAGTATGGAGAGTTTTTTGTCTTGGAACCTTGTAAGCATTGAGCAAATTTTCTAGATTATCTCATACGTCGACCAATTGCTGCACGATGCTCAACAAAGGATAAATTTCCATTTTTCAAATGTCTTTGTTGTTTTCTTCACAAATGATCTCTTTACAACCACCATCTTCACATATTTCAAAATTAAGCCCTTATTCTCGAACCTAGGTATCATTTCTCCCACCAATCCATGTTGCATCTCGTCGGGACTTATCATGATGAAGGTCTGCTCCATAATGAATTTGCAGAGAGTTCAAACAAAAAGCCAATAGTAGGCCTCTTGGCATGCACAAGGATACAGTTCACACTGATGCACAATTGGAATGCTACAAAAATCGTACCTATGAACATTCACTGATTAAATTTGATTAAGTGATCCACGAGTCTAACAAATGTAGTGGGCACTTAGAATGTAGTGACACCTAGAGAAGGGGAGTTTTCACATGTCCTTCGTGCCTTGCATTTGTAAAACATGTGATTTATAAAAATTAATAACAAAAACATTTCAATTTGTTGTGCGATTATGTTTCCTCAATAGGGATTCCTTATCCTTCCTCTCGGGCATCAATGTTATCCTTACTTGTCATAGGTATGTGTTTAAGGTGACTCTAATGTGTTGGAACATGAGTGCCCTTATCCTTCCCGTTCTTTATGGTGTGCGATCACTTTTTTTCAATCTAGAGCTAAAGGCCTCGCGTAAACTCCCTTTCAACGTGTTGTTGTTTATGGGGTGCCATCACATTTTCCAATTTAGAGCTAAAGGCCTTGCGGAAACTCCCTTTGGTCGAGCTCCGCTTCACACTCCTTGTGGGTTGGGTCACAGAAATTGACCTTTTGGTGTTGTGTGGGTTTCTTGTGCGGACAAACACTTGTTTATGGGGGAATTTCTTGGCTAATTGGTTGGGGACGTGATTTATTTTGGCTGTAATTATTGACTGATTTTTTTTACTCGGGTTTTTTACTGTCATTTCATGGTAGTAATTTTTTTTTTTGTAATAATTTTTTTTTTTTTTCAACCGACTTATCTAGTCGGGCTTAACACCTCCCAATTAGCAAGGTACTTAGCAATGGGAACTCAACCAATTGAGATATCCCTTGGGGCATTTTTTTTATATACATAATATATATATGTGTCTTAGAAATTTTCAATCTTCCGAATATATTTATGGATTCCTCTGATGTTCAGATACTTATTGCTACAATTCATAGTTTGTTTTATTGTCTATCATATTTCATATTATAATCTCTAATTGAGTTCGAGGGGTTTCAAAAGGACGGGAATAGGAAGAAGGAGGAGTGTTGGTGGCATCCACCCCCTTGATATTCAAACTTTCCATGAAAAAAATCTCTCGCATGTCTTGGTTTTTCCACCTCTAAGTAGTGCTACTATGTTGCCTGCACTAACCATGCCTTGTGTGATGGATTTGTCTTGGAAGAGGGTTTCATTTTGTCAGCAAATCACCAAAAGGACAAATCTAGGTAGACTGATAATTCTTCTTTGTTTGTTTGTATATTGAGGTTTGTTGCCATCTACACTTGTTTTCCAACTTCCCCAAACCTTCTTCCACTCCTAATGTCATAAAAAATTTGACAATCCCTACCTCAAAATCATTATTAGAATGTACCAACCCTTCCTGTACCACACTAAAAAACAAAGGAAATCATGATACTCTTATAACCATTAAACGATCAACTGAGATTTCTCCTCCTTTTGCTTAGCTCCAGTAGTATGGAGGAAGGCCTTTTGATTATTTCGAATTGTATTGACATCTGATGTCTGTTATACAATCTAAAATATTTGGCGAGGAATCAAATGGACAAAAATAGAGTCTGAGTGTAGTAATTAAATACATTCATGAAATTAATTTATGCTTTATTTTTTGTTTCAACGTAATCTTCTTCTTGAGCCTCATTTTCACTTTCTAGCTTGTTTGCACCCCAATCTTGCTTAAATTATCTTCCTCTTTTATATGTCTTCCTTGGTTCTTATAATTTCTTAAATTTTGCTCCAACTGTTCATTCCTGGCTGAAGAATGCTCTAATGAAGATGTTAGAGCACAAATCTTAACTTTAGATACTTTGACCTAATTTTGCATATGTTCATTTGCCTCCTCAAGTTGAAATATTTTATCATTAAGTTGTGCCACAGTTGGTTCAACTTCTACTATAGTGTCCTCGACCTTCACTTTGATTTCATATGCCTTCTCAGAAAATTGTTTTGATTCAATTTAAGCCTCATTGCACTTTTTTTGTGCCAACATTCGCTGTTCTTTGAGCTCAGAACTCCTTTGCTCTTCCAATTTCAGTAGTGATTCCGATTCTGTTGACTTCTTTGTATTCTCCTCGTGCTTACTGTGAGAAATGGAAATTAAATCTTCAAGCTCAAGATGTCTTTACCTTGAGGCACTATCTTGTAACTCATGTTCTTAGGAGCTACCTTGAATCGACTTCAACTTCCGCTCCATCTCTTCATTCTTGACTAAAGCTTGCTCTAGAAAATATGTTGCAACATTAATGTTATCTTCAGATACCTTGACCTCTTCTTGGAAGTTTGCTCCAGAAAAGATGTCAGAGCATTAACCTTATCTTTAGATACCTTAATCTCATCTTCGAAACACTAAGTATGCAGTGTAACTCATGGAAAGCATACACACTAGTCATTTGGATCTTAAAACCAACTTTAAGGAAAATTAGTGAAATCATGTCCTAATAATATAATATAACAACTCTAGCTAGGGATTCTTCCTACATGTACTCTAAGCTCTTCCAAAAAATTTCACAATCTGCTTGCATTGGGTCTAACCTTCTTGAAAAAGCTACCATGATGAGGAAATTTCATGTAGATGTTGACCAGTCTCAATGAAATAACATAGTTAGGTATTTATATTAAAAAAATTTCTGAGGTACTATAATGTCAGGGATCAAATATTCTAGTTTTTTTCCATTGATTATGTATGAACAATAGTTCACAATTTGTTTAGAGTCTAACATATGATGGAATATGAAAGAGTATGTAATTGAAGCATTGTCAAAAAATCTACTATTGATATGCTCTTAGTGGAGATATATCCAATTTCTAAAGTGTGAATCAAAGGAGTTTGTTGAATATTTTCACCTATTTCAATGGAGAAACTTCATCATGGATCTTCTTCCTCTATTTCCCATCCATGTTATGATAAAAATTATGTATTTGGTTGTTATTTAATGGGGAAGGAATGAAAATGGAGAGTTAAAATTTATCATTTTCATTTTTTTGTTAATTCTTTCACTATTTTTTTCTTGTTATATTAGTGATTATGGTCATGAAACAATTCATCCTCAATTATGTAGTTTTCCTATTTCATCTCTATTTGGAGAAGCTCAAATTGCAGGATGAGCTTCTCTTATCCTCCTTTTATCTTCAACTCGTAAGTTGCAAGTTGTCATTGCAATGCTTATTCTCTTTCTTTTAGTGCTAGATAATTTTTGGTCATTTCCTTTAAAGTTCCCTTCCATTGTTCTCGTATCTTCCTTGAGTTACAACACCTTTGACTGGGAGTCACCAAGTTCACTTGCTTTCCAGTCATTTTTGTGCAATGTGGAAAATGTGTGCTATGCAAAGGTTGGGTTATGTTGGTTTTAGAAGGATTAAACCAAGATTCTGATATATAAAAATGTATGTGTTGCTTGCCTACCTTGATCTTCTAAAGGGTTTACCCTAATGGATCTTGGTGAGTTATTTCATCCATTAGTTTTGCAGTCACGACTATCCTTTTTTTTATATCTTCATCTTATTTAAATCTTGTAATAAATATATGCTTACTATCTCAGAAATTAGAACCTTTCATTGCAGGGTTTCCATACATTGCTCAATTAATTACATGTTCTTCTTCGACACGACAATTGTGTCCAATTCTACCAAAAAAATAATAATAATAATTATTATTATTTATGAAATATAAAGGATTTTTTTTTTTTTTTGAAATCTAGATCATTTAACTTCTACTCTGATAAAATTATAGTATTTTGTTTTGAAATTACATGGTTGAAGGTCTGGATCGATAATATTTATTCATTGTGCCAATATCCGTAGCTATGCGGTCATAAATAAAGAGTTGATGGAAGATTTCCATATAGTCCATATTAGAAAGGGCTTTCGGTATTCTTCTATTAGAAAAGGTTATGGAGAATAATTTATTTATTATCTCTCATACTTTATTTATGTTGCTTTAAAAAAAAAAAAATAGTTGGAACCTATTGCCTTAAGCAAGGGGTTTAATTTTTTTATTGAATTTGTTATTGCATATACACAAAATAGGTGTTGTAGGTCCAATTTTTGTTTTGCTATTGCACATATAGAAAGGAGGCTCTATCTCTGTCTCGGGATAATGTGATGTTATTTTAATAAAATGAAAAATAGAGTCATATCTTGGCCGGGATGAATTATTTAGTTTACTTTTTCTATTTAAATAACAATAAATCATTATAGGTGCGTCGGTTTAGGGGTGATGTCATGGTATTTTAAAAAATTAAAAATAGAGCGATGTTTGGGGAAGGATGGATTAGTAATTTTACTTATCATATTTAAATAAAAATAAACTAACATAGATTTGTGTTAACTTGGTAGGATATATTGTGGTATTTGCTGTTGAGAGGTAGGAATCTCAAGTTCTTGATCCTTAGTAAATTGTATTTTACATGTTGAGAGGTATATATTTTAAGTTTTTGATCCTTAAGAAATTAGTTTAACATTAATTTATTAGTTATTTTTTTTCTCAAGGATTTACAAAAAAGAAGGCCTTTTCAGTAAAGAGAATGTATACTAATATTCAATTTGAAATTGTTCAACATAAAATTTTGTATACGAAAAAACAATTCAGTTTTTTCCATGGAGCTTTAACTGCATTTTACTTTGCAATTTTACAATGTAACACTACTCTTTTTTGGACCTTAAGAAATTAGTTTAGCAATGATTTATTAGTTTATTTTTTTTCCTAAGGATTTACAAAAAGGATATCTCTTCAGTAAAAAAAATATTGTATACTAAAATTCAGTTTGAGATTGTTCAACATAAAATTTTGTATAAAAAAAATAATTTCATATTTTTACATGGAGATTTAGTTGCATTTTACTTTGTAGTTTTATAATGTAGCACTACTCTTTTTTGGGTGGGTATATTTCATTCTACTTTGTATTTTTACAATGTAGCAATACTCTTTTTTGGGTGGGTATATTGTAATGTAAATTGAATTCCAAAGGGAGTTCTTGGTATTTTTTTTTTCACTTATGTAAGAACAAGTATATCCATTTCTATTTGTGTTGAATTTAAAAAAAAAAAAAACCTTCTCTAAGGTACGAGAAATTAAGTAGACCCAAGTTACGAATTTACCTTCTAAATCAAGGATGCAAAATATAACATATATTTGTCTATGGTATGAGAAATATATGGACCCCAGTTACAAATTTACCCTATAGTTCAAGGATGCAAAATTTTCTTGTTGAACTCACCCCAGTTACGAATTTTCCTTTTGGATCAGGCATGCAAAATCTAGTTGGTGAACTCGTATTTTATTCTGGAAGGTTTGATACCTTAGAAATTACAATATTAATTCGGTTGAAAAATATCAATATCCCATTATCCATGCTTTATATGGTGTTCTTGATCTGACACATAAAATAATTTCTCATTATGTCTCTTAGCTATACCAATGATATAATTCAATAGAAAGTTGATTTAGGAGTCATTTGAATATTTATTTTGCAGTAATTTCTATATATTCAAATATAGGTCTTCCTTTTTTGTTTTTTTAGGAATCCATTTATTAATAGGAAGGACTATCCTCTTTACACAACTATGGTCATATACACCACATTTATTTTGGATTTACCCACTTTCCATGAGATGCACCTAATAATAAGCTGGTAACAAGTTTACTACCATGTCACCTGAGCAGTGGTATCATGGTACACATGTGGGAGTTTACTATTGTTGGCACAAGTTTGGTTCCCAGGAAAAATAAGAGAATTCTCAGTCATGCCTAGAATTTCAATTCTAATATGAATAGAATTTCCGTAGCGGATTGGACCAAATCAGTCCCTGAATTGGAAATAAATTAAGGGGTGTTATAGTAAAGAAAAAAGACCATATCACCCAAAATTAATTGGTGCAAACCATGATGGCGGATGACCTCTGTAAGGATTTAAAAATGTATTGATATGTCTCAGAAACTATAACAGATCCCTGATGAGTAGTGCCCTCCTATGTTATGGAGTCCCCTTTCTAATTCCCACACAGTCCAACCTCTTTGAGTATCATGATATATGATTCCGTTCCTCCACCTCATGCGCATGAATACCAATCTGTGAAGCGTCCTTATAGCACAGAATGTTCACTTTCCATCCACTGATAGCCTGATCCATAAACAATATACCTCTGTGATGTAGGGTGTTGATGGTATTATGAGTTAAATTAGGGGATTCAGATAAACCTGCAATACCATCATATCCAATTAAAATTTCATTCCCTCTTCCGAAAGTCCACTTGGCTCTCCTAAAGAGCCACAAATTAACCTTTTGGAAACTAGCCCATATATAATAACCTTTCCTGCACCCAACTTCCGATCGTTTCAGCTAGTAAGAAATATGAAAATATCTGAGATACTTAACAGAGATAATACAACCCCACAAGCCATGTCCAAATAATTCCCTCCATGGTGACTTCAGGAGCAAACAACAACCAAATATATGGGTATCTAGAATACCCCATACATCATGTTGTTTTGGTTTAGACGTATCCCATGCCACTAGATGGATTTTATGCTCAAGTCCTGTAAATTTTTGCATATTTTCTATGATTGATGCAAATTTACTTTTTATCCCCAATATCAGTTAGCAATCACATAAACAAGAAATTAAAATGCAGATAGAACATACTAGTAGATCGACATAAGACAAGCCAAAAATATATATCTGTTGGTGCGTTATGATAGTCAGCAGGATGCTTCAACCAGAAAAGTCTCAATATGGTTAGCCAACCAGAAGTGTCACACAACCCTCACGGACAGCCAGATTAGTCAACCCAAAGTCAACTAAAGTCAACGTTGTCCCAGTCAACGCAAAACAACATCAACAAAAAGTCAATGTAGCTCGGTCAAAGTCAACAGTCAACCTTGATTTTAGTGCAAAAAAATGCGGACTAAGAAAATCAAAATTTTGACCAAGTTTTGGGTCAGTTTGACCAAATTCAAAGCTGGTCAAATCTGCGCTGAAAAACACTAGGCCAAAAAAAAAAAAAAAACTCTTTGTTGTGTTTCCCACATGTGGATGAAGAAGAGACTCCAAGGTGATCGAACCAATCGAATGAGGAGAGAAAATGTGATGTGATGGATGAGTGAAAATGACCTCCAACGTTGACCTATTTATATGCATCAGTGAGGGTGTGTGACACAACTACTGGGGCTTCAAGCCTACATTTCATTTCAGGCTGACTTGCACATATTTTGAATAAATTCAAAATAAATGCTTTGCTCATCAGATCAAGATGATCTTTAGATCGATCTTGCACCTCTCTGAAAGAGGAATCCAATAAAAATGTTGGCATCTTCATCTGAGCATCACAACATGGATTTTGGACCTAGTTTTCCAAAATTAACACTCCCTCTCAACTAGGGAGAACTCCATCCACCTGTGCCATCCAAACATCGTGCGTCATCCCACTGTAACTTTCTTTGCTAGCTTCTTTATTTCAGAACAAAATTGGGTCAGTCACAAAGACATCATTCCCGGATAACAGATTCAGCCCAGAGGTCCAAAAACTCTATAGGAATAAAAAAGAGTCTCATACCAACCCGAAGTTAGTTTACCTGACCCGAAGTCAATTGGAGGTCCAAAACCTCACTAGACTTGATCCCAGATCAAGTGGTTAGACCGTGCCATCCTAGACATAGAGAGTACGACAATCTCTAATGCATTCATCAATATTTGCTATTGGTCTCTAGCTTTTTCGACCTCCCTGGCCAAATGAGAGGTACTTCCCATGAGTCCGGGACTTGATGGGTAAGATGCATACTAGGCACAGATCATGAGAGGTGAACCAACTGAATCATCATAATCGTGGAGTAGAAGCACTGCAAGGTTCGGCAAGCCTAGCCCCATGTGTGCTTATAGCTCCGAGAAGCTATCCCCAAAGCCCCCCAGAGCTCCAAGAGCTCATCGTCCAACAACACCATCAACATAGGGTCATTCCACGATACCAAGATTCTCACGGAAGGTTAGGAACTTGACCTTCCCCAAGGGCTTTGTGAGAATATCTGCGACCTGCTCATAAGTTCCTATATGATTGAGCCTTACGGTGCCTCGTTGTACCATATCCTGGATAAAGTGGTACATGATATCAATATGCTTGGATCGATTGTGGAACACAGGATTTTCAGAAAACTGAATCCCACTCTGATTATCACAGAGTATCACGGTGGTATCTAACACATTCTCGAATAACTCACTTAAGATATTTTGCAACCAAACTGCTTCACAACAGGTCATAATCCCTGCAATGTATTCAGCCTTGGCAGTGCTCAAAGTCGCTGACTTCTTCTTCCTTCTCATCCATGATATCGAAGCAGATCCAAGTGTGAAGCAGCATCCCGATGTGCTCTTACGATACACCACACTGCCATCCCAATAGGCATTAGTATATCCATGGAGTGTCATGCTCCCAGCAGTGCATCTCAGCCCATGGTTTATCGTGCCCGAAGATATCTCAACAGATTCTTGGCACCAATCCAGTGAATGTGATGAGGTTCAACCATATGTTGACTCAAAGTGTTCACTCCAAAACATACGTCCGGACGGATGTTCACTAATAACATCAGGGCCCCTACGAGTTGACAGTACTCAGTCGGATTTGCTAGCACGGGCCCAGCAGCACTGCCACTCAACTTCTTAAATTTGAGCTCCATCGGTGTCGACACAGACTTACAGTCCACCGTTTCAAATATTTCTAGAAGCTTCACAATATATTTTCCTTGAGAAAGGAAAATCTCGCCAGGTCTCTATTAGACCTCTAGGCCTAGGAAGTAATGCATCAGTCCTAGGTCCTCATCTTGAACTCATCAGTGAGCTCCCTCTTACACTGATGAATGAGAGGATCAGCACCTGTCAGGAAGAGGTTTTCCACATACAACACCAGAATGAGAGGATTTTCTCTATCAACCTTGAAGTAAAGGTTCGGATCAACATTACTACAAGTGAAACCCAGCTTCATCGGGTAGCTATCTATCCTCTCGTACCAAACTCTGAGTGCTTGCTTCAACCCATAGAGGGCTTTCTTCAACCTACAAAAATGGGTGTCCTGATCCTGGACTTTGAACCCCAGAGGTTGCTCCACATACACTTCTTCTTTTATTGCACCATGAAGAAATGTGCTCTTCACATCCATCTGATGAAGATTCCATCCATGTGTAGCAACAAGGGCTATGATTGATCGGATGGTGGTATATCGGGCCACAGGTGAAAATATATCATCATAGTATACACCTTCCTTTTGAGAGAAGCCACGGGAAATGAATCTTGCCTTGAACCTTTTAGCACTTCCATCAGATCCATGCTTGATCTTATAGATCCATTTCGAGGTGACAACTACTTTGTCCTCTAGTCTTGGAACCACATCCCAGACATAATTCTTCATTATGGACTCATATTCTTCATGCATAGCATCCTTTCAGACTTGATGCTTTACGACTTCCTCAAAAGATCCAAGCTCAAATTGTACGATAGTAATCATGGTTGTTAGATACCCTTGGTATCTATTCGGCTTATTGCTTTCACGGAATGTCCCCCTTGGGGCCATATATCTCTCGACATCCTCAAGAGTGTCCCTGAGCCATGATGGTCTTTTCCTCATTGAAGGAGTTGGATCAATAGGGTCCATCGGTCCTTCAACATCAAGCATTGTCTCATCCTTCGGTTCTTCTTGATTTCCAGGCCTTGCTTCATAATCTTCCTTAGATCTTGGAAAATTTATTACTTTCCTGAGGAAAGCATCTTCGTCAAAGGTAACATCATGGCATATCTCCACTTCTCTTTGACTAGGCACATAGAATCTATAAGCCTTCGAAGTTTCGTTGTACCCCACAAACATTCCCTTCTTTCCAAAAGAAACCAACTTGCTCCTCTTCTCCTTTAGTACATGAAAATAGACATGACATCCAAAAACTCTAAAATGTGAGATGTCAGGTTTCTTACCAGATAAAACCTCTTCGGAAGTTTTGGAGTCCAGAACGGAATGCGGGCATCGGTTTTGTATGTACACAATAGTGTTCGCAGCTTCTCCCCATAGAAACTTCAGAAGACCTTGGTCACATAGCAGGGCACGGGGAGCTTCCATAATGGTCTTGTTCTTCTTTTAGCAACATCATTTTGCTTAGGAGTATATATGGTTGTGGTCTCCCTCTTGATGCCAGCTTCTCTGCAAAAGTTCTTGAACTCATCCATCTCATATTCAATGCCATTATCCGTCCTCAATATCTTTATCTTCTTCCCTGTTGAATTTTCCACCAAGGATTTGAAGGTACGAAACCACATGAAAGCCTCATCCTTCTTCGTCAAGAAGTATATCAAGGTTTTGCGAGAGAATTCATCTATGCACGTCATATAATAAGAACATCCTCCCAAGGATGTCACAAGCAGCATACCAGGAAAATCAGAATGTACCAATTGCAAGACATCAGATGTCTTTGTGACACTAGAGGGGAAAGGTCCCCTTGTATGCTTTCCTTCGACACAACCCTGACATACACCTTCATGATCATTTGTGAACTCGGGCATCCCTATCACCACCTTCCTTGGTTCGGGAATAGCTTTGTAGTGAAGGTGTCCAAACCTTCGGTGCCATAGTTCAGTCTGTCGGATAGTATCACATGTCATCGCTCCCAGTGGGCTTCCTCCGACTTGGTAGAGTGTATCAACTCTAAACCCAATCGTGATAGCTTCCTTGAAACTCTTCTTCCAGATACACACCTTCCCATCAAAGAATGCCACATTGAAACCTTTGTCTTCCATGGCCGAAATAGACACAAGGTTCTTCTTCAAATAAGGTACATAGAGTACATCTTACAAGCAGAGGACTTGACCTTGATACAAGTGGAGGGTCACAGTCACTGTCCGTTTCACAAGATATGTGGCATTATCTCCAAGGATAATTTTCAGATTAACATCCTTCTCAATCATGTCAGAGGGAGCCTTCCTTTTTCCTTTGAACATGTTGTTCCTTTGATTGTCATTCCTATGGGTGTTGTTGTTGTCATCATCATCGGGAGAATCCTTCTTGAAAGGGAATTCTCTAGCATAGTGGCCAGTCTTGCAACATGTGTAACATTTACCATTCTTCCCTTAGGCCCCTACTCTTCCTTTGTTCCTTGGACCACCATATTTCTTCTTCTTCGCATGAGAAGTGAAGGCAACATTTCCTTCATTTTCATATTCCTTCATCCTTGTCTCTTCTTGTATGCATCTCGATAGTACTTCGTCAAAATCAGGTATCACATTGTTATTGAGAATGGTAGTATTGAATACATGCCATTCATATGAGAGACCTCCAAGTGCGGTGAGAACTATCTCTCAATCAGCTATTGTCTCCCCAATAGCCAGAAGATTATTCCTGATTTTGGTTAGCTTCAGAAAATATGATTGGACGGATTCATCCCTTCCTTTCTTCAAATTATTCAGTTGATTCTTAAAGAATAGGACTTGATTTGCATTATTGGCCTTGACCATGCTGACCAACTTATCATACATTTCCTTGGATGTGCCCAGCTCAGAGATGTAGGCAACCAGACTCTTATGAATTGAGTCTCTGATCATCAGCTTTTCTTTGATTTCCCCCTTCTTATACTTTGACTTGGTGGCAGCAGGTGCAGTGGATGGAGGCTCTTGGATTTTATCCTGCACATAGTCCTTGACATCTTGGTCTTCCAACATAATATCCAATGTCATATTTTAGGCATGGAAGTCTTCCTTCCCAATCAATTTGCCATCAGCTTTAAAGCCATTATAGTTTGAGATACCCATGCTCTTCTTCGGTGATTGCTACAAAATTGGGCTTTGTCTTCACCTCAGATCTGCTACCATGTAAATTTTTGTAGATGTTCTATGCTTGATGCAAATTTACTTTTTATCCCCAATATCAGTCAGCAATCACATAAACAAGAAAGTAAAATGCAGATAGAACATACCAGTAGATCAACAGAAGATAAGCCAAAAATATATATGGGTTGGTGCATTATGGCGGTCAGCAGGATGCTTCAACTAGCAAAGTCTCAATATGGTCATCCAACCAGAAGTGTCACAAAACCCTCTCAGACAGCCAAATCAGTCAAACCAAATTCAATGAAATTCAATGTTATCCCAGTCAATGGTTAATGCAAAACAACATCAGCAAAAAGTCAACGCATCTTGGTCAAAGTCAAAGGTCAACCTTGATTTCAGTGCCAAAAAATGCGGACTAAGGAAATCAGAATTTTGACCAAGTTTCAAGTCAATTTGACCAAGCGTTGACCAAAGTCATCTTTGGTCAAATATGTGCTGAAAAACCCTAGGTCAGAAGACAAAAATCTCTTTGCTGTGTTTCCCACGTGTGGATGAAGAAGAGCCTCCAAGGTGATCGAACCAATCAGATGAGGAGAGAGAATGTGATGTGATGGATGAGTGAAAATGACCTCCAACGTTGACCTATTTATATCCATCAGTGACGGTGTGTGACACACCTGCTGGGGCTTCAAGCCTACATTTCATTCAGGCCGACCTGCACATATTTTGAATAAATTCAAAATAAATGTTCTGGTCATCAGATTAATATGATCTTTAGATCGATCTTGCACCTCTCCAAAAGAGGAACCCAATAAAAATGTTGGCATCCTCATTTGAGCATCACAACATGGATTTTGGACCTAGTTGTCTAAAATTAACAAGTCCCGGCCTCGACCACAAAAAATGTGCCAGTCTAGATCATATTTTAGAACATATATGAGTCAAGATAGCGAAGAGATGCGTCCAAGAAGTCGCCATCTATTGAAGAAATGATGTAGTCAATATATATATTCCGCCAAGAGAGAGGTATATGTAGGTCCAAGTCTAAAGTTTTCTATCGAATTTAGAGAAAAACCAATCCCATTCAACACTTCTGTAAGAGGTCGGCTTCAGCCGAAAGCCCAGATATGCAAAACCATCCTGAAGCCTATAGAAATTCACACCAAATAAGTCCCAAATGTAATTGATAAAAGAAATATCTCCATAAGAATGAAAATTACTTGATTTATGACCATTTAGGAGTAGGCATGATGCCTCGCCAAATCTCATATAAATGTAATGTATAAAATCCCATTGTGCCCGATCAACTTCCCCAAAGGTAAGAATATCATCAACAAAAAACAAGTGATATATGTAAACGAGGGGAGTCAACCACATACCCCAGAAAATATCCAGTTCCCGTGCATATATTATCTTTCTACTGAAACCATCCATGACAAGTATGAAGTATAGGGGAGATAAAGAACAACCCTGACACAAGCGTCTATGTGCACGGAAAAATTCAACAGGGTAACCATTAATGAGAACAACAAGACATCTGTCTGAGATGCACACCATGATCCATTCCATGTTCCTGTGATCCAGGCCAATATTTACAAGGATGAACTGAAGAAACCTCCATTCCACACAATCATACACTCTTTTTAAATCAATTTTCATCACCATCGCCTCCATCTTCTTCGTATGAGTAGAATGGATGAATTATTGTGCTATGGTAATAACATCATGGATCGATCCGCCCTTTAAAAACCTAAATTTCTCCAGTGTGATATGAGAAGAGAGAGGACCCTTAATCCTCTCAACAATAATATTAGAGATAATTTTATACAAAATGTTACATAAATAAATTGGTCTGAAGTCCACAGAATAGTTTGGTGCACATACCTTTGGAATCAACATGATGAAGGGAGATTTTAAAGCCCCAAAAATAGAGACTCAAGACTTGTATTCTTCGACCATGTCACGAAGAGTCGCCCCCATAAGATGAAATAAGTGTAGAAATAATTTTACTGTCCAACCATCAGGAACTGGTAATTTGTCCCTTTAAAATGATTTTAACATGTAGTGAACCTCCTCCAATGTAATAGGGCGCTAGAGGGAGTCATTAGCCTTCATATTGAACATAACCAGATATTCCTCAACATCCCACAAATGGTCCTCCAGATTTACCTTATCATATCCTTTGAATAAATTACCAAAGAAATTTATCGCTTCCCGTCGAATATCCGAATCCGTGTATTTATAGGTTCCATCTACTCCCATAATGTGCCAAATCGCATTAATATTCCTACGCTAATTTGCAAATTTATTGAAAAACTTAGTATTGCGGTCACCAAATTGAATCGAGGTAGCCCGAATCTTCAGTATCCAAGTGTTTTCTTGTATCAGCAGAATCTGTCTTTTCCTCAGTTTGAGATATTTCAACCGATCCAAGGGTTTCCGAGAGGGACATGCCTCCAAGAGACAATAGCTCAGGATATTTATTTATTCTGAAATATTGTTGAGTTCGGCAAAGAGTCGAGCCTTCTTACCCCATTCCAAAATTCTAACCCGACTCTTAAGAACTGCCAAAGTTTCAGTGATATGTTCCATGGTTTTCATCCCTTGTGAGCATTCAAAGGACCTCCAAACCTTACTCACAAGATTTTTGAATTCTTAATTCTCCAGCCAGGTCCTATTAAACTTGAACGGGATGCCCCTTTTTCATTTTTCTTGTCTCCACTGTAGAATAATAGGGATCAAGTGGTTTGATATGTATGATTGCACCACTCTCACTCGAATATTTCCCAAAATATCGAAAAGACCTTGATGCACCATAAATCAATCCAACCTCTTTCCCATAAACTCATCCCCATATCTCCTGTTATTCCAAGTGGGAATAAGGGGCGAAGAGCACACATAAACCTAGTGATTGTCATCAAACAAAGTAAGAAGATTTTCAGAGAGGGGGTCCCTATGTTTCGAGGAACCCAAATGTTCGTCCAAGTATAATTTCGCGTTATAGTCACATGCAATAATTAGAGAGTCGATGTTAAGTATGCTTGAAGATCTGACACAGCCTAGAAGTTCCTATGATCTGCATATGGGGCATACATATTCTATCATATGAGCCCCTGAAATGTCTATAAATAACCACGCCTGAAAATAATTTATATGCTTGAAAATATTCCCATTATGGGTCCCACAAAGCCTCCAGACCCCTAGAAAGCTCATTTGAATCCATAAAAACAACACACCAATTTGGAAAAATGAGTCTAAAGTTGTCTAGAGATTTAGAAGAATCATTCATGTGGTTTCCTGGATAAGAATGACATAAGTGTGAAGAGAGGAAAAAATAATACGTAGGGAGAGTCTTTTAGTGGGCTCCCCCAAACCGCAAATATTATGAGAGAGGATCAACATCCTGAGCAAGATGCAGGGGGATTCTCAGCTCTAAGGGCCCGGTTGACCACTGGAGTGGCACCTAATGATAATGAGAAGAATCCATACCCAAGGATGAACCAGAAGACATTTGTACCATCAGATATCATCAGTTCAATAGAGTTTTTAAACTCTACTTCTTTTTCCCGTCATCTTTCTCTTGTACCCAAATTCCACGCCCTACGAGGAATTGTAATAAGTGATGCTAGTAATGTTGAATTTGAGTCAGTATTGAGTTTTTAACAGACCTAGGATGTTGGGACTCGATCAGTAAGTGAAGACACCTTGGAGTTTTTTTTTTACTTAGTTAATTGTTCCTTCTTTTTAGCGGCGAATAATTTTATAGGGTTTTTCACTCATTGCATTACCCCAAATCTGGGGTGAAGGCTTGAAGCTTGAGCCCCTAATGAATCTTAGTGTCTATAGTCAATGTATATTACCATACTAGATCACATAAAAAATTCTGTGGAATTTGGTTAGGTCTAGGTAATGATTTTTAATTTTTTAGATTTCTTATAGGTAAAAAATTGCAATAAAAATTTGTAGTTGGATTGTAATAAGTGTTGTCTAGAGAAGTTGTATGGGGTACGAGTAATAAAAATTACACCTCTCACCCTAAAATTTCTACTATGACACACTTTGATGGGTTAATAATGAGTTTTGGACCCTCAAAACCCATATTTCCTAAGTTTAGTGGAAATTGTGGCATTTAATTAGTCTAGAATTAAATAAAATAGAGAGAAATAAATTATTCCTTGTGAGAAAATGGTGTGGAAATGACTTGGAAATTATTCTAAGTCAAAGAGTTGAGTCAACATACATATGGAGGATGACTGAGCACAATGCATCATTTATTTATTTAAAGTCGAATTTCCCAGAGATAAAGTGGCAGTTACACGCAAGGAAAATCGAATTTATTAAAGGCAGTTGAGCATAAAAGGCATATTCTACAGGATCAGTTGACTCAAGAGCAAGTGGGGACCTCTTCTCACGAGCCATCTGGAGTACGACATCACTGAACACTTCACTCAGTGGATTTACGCTATTCCTCGAGCTTAGAATACGTAGTCACTCAGAGGAAAAACACAATTCTCAGGGACCTACACAGAATATCACTGGGGTCATCTACAAGTATGGTTTCAGTTGGTTCAAGTTTGCAGCGGTGGAATTGGTGTAGCACGGGACTTCTTCTGGCTTATGGATGAGTTCACTGGATTATATGGGAATTCGATTTCCCTTGGCGTGCACAAAGAAATTCGATTTTTCTCTGGGTATCTCAGTCTTCTCCATATGGAACTTGGCTTACCTTAACTTGGGATTTACTCCAAGTTTACTTCTCACATGCATTCGTCCTTGGGAATTTCTCCCGAATCTCTATATAACAAAGCTACGGGCTATTGTATTGTATCATGTTATGAGCTATTGGGCTTGAGGAAACTCTGCCATTTTTGCATATCAATAAAATCAAGACTTTGGGGCTATCTAGCAGATGTTCTCTTGGCGTTATGAGATGATTTATTTCCATACTATTTCTATTGTGTTTGAATTCGTTTACATGTTTGATCAGTATTAGTTTATATTTTCCATCTAGCTTGGATTGATACATGCAAGCTATCTTGTGTGCATCATTTATTTAGAGTAGTATTCTAGAAATGAGCTTGCCAAGTCATTTTCGGAGGAATGTTTGGTTTATCTTATTCATTATGATGCTCTAATCCTTTTACAAACTGATATTTGCTCAAGTGTGTAGGGAAGATCTATTTATATTGTGTGCCGGAAATCCATCCGGGCATGGGAGAAGTCTCACATAGACCAACTCACTCCTAGATTCAAAGTGATCTAAGACTCAGTTATTTTCAACCCCAAGTCTTTCATCAATGGAAGGCCAAGAGGGAGTTTTCTCGTCCTCTAGCTACTTGATCATCTACTTCAAATTTTAAAATCTAAAAATTTCCCTCTGTAGAGCATTTTAAAGTCATATTTTCTACTTCAAGATTGTTTTCTAGACTAGACAAGAATGGGGATTCGCTCCCATTCCTTGGGCTAGTGTCTTTGTATATTAAATTGTACTTTAGATATTGTTTATTTTAATCTAATGTATGATTTTATTTCGCAACCCATAAGCTTGAGCGTGAACAACGAAGAGCTTGAGGAAAATATGGCGAAAAACTCTTGATCCTTCTTGCATGTAAAGCCTTCCATTACCTCAAAATCGAATTTTAGGGAGGCTGCAAGCACCTTTAGGAAAAAAGTAATATGATCTTTGTCGTGGGCCTTGGAGCCTTGTAAAATTTATGTTTTGAAGGTTTTCCCCATGATTTTTTTGTTGTCATATTTAAGGATGAGATCTAGCCTTTTCCAAGCTCTATCTTCGTAAAAGATCTCCTTTTGGGCAGCCTTCTTAGAGGATCTTTTTCTCATTTTTAATCGCTAATAGAATACCCTTTTCGCTTGAGGGAGCTTGGGATATTGTTCCCATAGTATCCCCCTTCCTTGGTTGAAGAGGAAGGAAATTCTTGGGTCGATTGACTCATTTTCTGATTTTTATTTCATGCATAGGAATTAACAACTAATGCACTCTACATCCATCTCACTAAATTTTGGTTTTAATTAAACTTACATGCATAAGCTCCAAAGGCTACAAACTTGAGCAAATCTCTTTTCATGTGTGTGATCAATTCATGTGGTTGGAAAGTTTCAATTAAGTTAATGTTTATGTTTCACTATTTAGTCCATGCATGTTATACATTTTGAGGAACCATTGAAGAATTTTTTAATGAGAACTTATGTCATTCCACTTCCATTTAATGCTACAACACACATAAGTCTATTTGTTTGTCAAAGTTTGGTTCATTATTGCAAGTAAGCGTTATCTCATCTCTTGTGGAACATTGCATGTATCATTTAATTGAGATTAATCGACATCAATTTCATACAAACACTCATTAAAACTTTACCTCCAACATAAGTTGGTTATATAGACCTCTAGGGACCCTCTACTCCTCTATTGACTCGTCACTGTGAGATCCACATGATTTGGGTGAGGGTGAGGTCTGGGGATTGAAGAGTTGATTTGTATGTGTTGTAGAGATAGTTAACTAAAATTAACCAAGAACACTCTTCATCACATTTCTTTTTTACTTGTCTTTTGATGGTTTTTGATCTCATGCAAGTATTGTGATGCTTACTTTCCATATTCAAGAATTTTAATTTCATATTTAGCATCTAATTTTTTCTAACAATGACAATATATGCTTTGATGTTGTGATTTGGTTATCCCATAATCAATTTTATTGTGCAAATATCTTGTGCTAACATCTTATATTTCCATTTCAGGATTATTGTGTTCTCATCTCTTTTGAGCATTATTTTTACTTTTGAGCACGTTATTTGTAAAGGCACTGGTTGAATGGTTTGTCATTATTATTTCAAAGTTTCTCATAAATGCTCATGAATCTTTAAAAGTAATCCAATTTCACTCTAACAATTCTCTTAGAAAACTCACATCTTTAACTTGGTTTTTCTTTAGGGACCACCCCCCATATCTAATCTAGGAGATAGCTTAAACGAAGAGAGTCAGGAATAGGTGACAACCCCTTCTCTGAATTCCTTGCCACCAACCACACCTTGTGGGATTAAAGGATTTTCTCACTAACTAGTAGGTAGGTGTAGGCGGCAAGGCGACAATAGGCCCCAAGGAGAGAAGTGTCTAGAAAAGGTATTTCATGAAGGTTTTCATAATAAAAAAGAAGTTGTTTTCCATGGTTACGACCCCTAAAATGTCTGCTATCCTGACCCCCATTTCATTGGCTGGTAATTTTTTTTCCAAATATAGGGTTAATGGAGGGAGATGGAGCCTTCAGGATACTTTTATGCACCATGAGGGCCATTGGGTCCATGTCAGGATTTAGTTTTAGAAATTCCAAGTCATTTTCAATAGAGTCATGAGGGAAGAGCAGAACGAGAGGTTCCATAGGAGAGGAACGGTCTTCCTGTGGTAGATAGGAAGAAGAGAGTATGGATGTTTCAGGTTTTACCAACGAATCATCAGTAGGGGGAGCCAACAAGGGAACAAACATATCCGAGTGGCCAAGAGGGGAGATAATCAAGTTCGGAAGGTTTGAAATAGGGAGGGCGCAAAGGGAGGGGTTAGGAGGAACCTCACGAGAAGATCAAGGAGACTTTGAAAAAGGAGGAGATTTTTTTTTAACACAAAATATAGTTTCATCCTGAGAAGTATATGTACCTTGATCTGATCTAAAATCCTGTCGAGAGTTGTCAATCTTCAATCCCCTAGAGAGGTCGTTTGGCTGGGATGTGCCATCGGCATGAAAACAACGTAAACAACCATCCAATGGGTGTCCATTGTGGTGGCAGAGAAAGCATCCAATGGGTGTCCATTTTGGTGGCAGAGAAAGCATCGAAAGGGAACATTCCAATAATTGATACGCTATAAAAAACACAAGGCCCCCCATTGTAAGATGATGTTCTCCATCAATCTACCTGCATAATAGTCCTCAAGAAGAAGCCAAGCCAGGCATTTATCTCTGGTGCCTAAAACCCTAAGATCCAAATATATAAAACACCCAATAACATTCCCAATATCTTCCAGCGCCTTTTGAGTCTAGAACTCAAGCGACATACCATGCAGTTTAACCCAAACCAATTGTTTTTTTGGAGTATTCGATAGGGGGTTAAAGCCCACATACCATTTATTCAGTAATAAGTAACTTTTACCTCGAACCCACAGAGTCCGCAACACTTTCTCAACATCTGCCTGGTGTAAGAAATGGAAACTATACCATTGATTCATCAAAAAACTCACCTTCGGGGGATAGCCCAATATTGGCTTCCATTGTGTGAGAACCCACACTTCCATGTCCAGATTTTTCCCTCTTGCAAAATATGAACGACCCACTAAAGCCATGTTTTGAAAAATCTGTATTCTATCCCAAAGAACATCATACCCAAAGCTGAGTATCTTTTGTTCGACTGCACACTTAACATTCCGGTACTGGTGTATTCTGTGTCTAGGCGAGCGAATTGTCACCGACCAGTGACATTGTTTTGCTTCTTTCGACAACACAACTTCTCCATGCAGACTTGTGTCTAATAGAGCCTTCAATCGGCTAACCCATGTTCTAGCCGCATCCTTCGACAACTCATCATTCCCATGCAATGCCATATCATGCGGGTGAACGTTGGATGGCACATTTATGAAGCCACGAGAGTGGCTAGAGCACACCAACAAAGCCTTCAACCAATCAACCCATATTATTTTCACGTCTAGAGTGGCACATAAAAAATGTTCTTGTGCAGATAAGTTAGAGTCTAAAGCGGTCAGGTCATCCTCCATAATGCACAACGTCATCAGGAAAATAAGGGATGTGGCCAACACACAACACGTCAACACCAAGACCAAGGATGTCAATCTAGGGATCCCCAAATATCCTTAATCGAGGCAAACCTTAATTAAGACCATAAAATAACTAAGCTAAGAAAAAATAAGTGCAAGAAAGGAAATATCCTCCCCTGTGCGAGAAAGGAATAATGTCTAGATCCAGCCACAAGTGATCATATCTGTGACAGAGAGAATATATATAAAATACCCACAGGTCAGAATAACATAAAAGTACTGCCGACAATCGGAGTATGCCAACCAAACACGTAGTGTCAAATGGATATAATAATCAGAAGTGGAATACTAGTAGGAGAAAAACTTTTGATAGATGGACTCAATCCCAAATATGAGATCCTCCCAATACACATCCCAAAATGCGGAAAGTTGCACGCCAACCCGAGGAAGTAAATGCCACACCCACCCACGTCAGGAGAAAAAAGGTAGTAAATAAATCGAGCGCCACCTTCCGACGACAATGTTCACCACCCCGATGCCATCAACACCACCTGAGTGCCACCCCCAACCCCTCTCAAAGAGATGCCTTGCACCACCAATAACCACTCGCTAATTGCACTAGAACCCGGGAGAGGTTATGTATAACAACATGAGATCTTTCCAAAACAAGTATCATGTCACGGTAAGCTGCACTCCAGCCTGAGGTGTTACGCTCCCTCATCCGCTGCTGAATTTCAGGATTACTCCCTTCATTTGTGGAAACAGCTAGAGTAAATATCTGGAAGATAACTGAAGTGATTTCCTTAATTTTTGGAAACTAACTGCAGTAATTTCCTTAAATTATGGAAATCAACTGCAGTTCATTAATTTCTTGTTGGGAACTTCTGAAGTGGTCCATGACTCCCACTGCAGTTCTCTACCATGATAAGAGCATTTGACACACAAATAACAAGAAGTCGATGGAAGCTAGGGCGAAATTCCTCTGCTGACCTCAAGCTCACTAATCAACTTCTTCGCCAGACCATCAACTGCACCAACAGAGCTCCTGAAAGCCCTTTCAGATTCAAATTAAAAATCCTTCTATCTCTGGACTGCACATCATAAATTTGTTTTCAGATTTTCTGCTTGTGAAGTTTGCTTTTATCGTAGAGGGAATAATGTTGTTGGTAAACCCAGAAAGCACAACAGTGACTGGCAAGGAATTTTCGTAGATTTTGCAATCGCTGTAGCAAGGCATTAAGAAAAACGAATTGGAGCATCTTCTTGTTTTAATTGCCAGCGTTATTTAAAGCGTTTGCTACAGGCCCCAAGTATTTAAGCATATTGCTGTGAAGAGAGAAATCAATCCACATAGCCGAAGGCATTTTTACAAAGATTCAATTTCGTTTTGTTGGAGAGTCACGGTGAAATTGCCAGGATTCTGTATGTAGAAAGCCTTTATTGTTTTGCAGTTTGAATATAAAATCTCTTTCATTGCAAGAGCTGTTTCGTTTCTCTGAAGTTGAGAATTATTTCAAAACCGATGGCTGGAGGTATGTAATTTTACTAGACATTATAGTTTTATTTATTTTTATTGGGCATTTAAGGATTGATTTTAGTTGCATTAAAAACATTATTAAGATTTTATTAAAGCTTACATCTCAGTAAAATTGCATAAATTTTATATGTTTTTACTGTGCATAAAAGAGTTAACATTTTTAACTCTGCAATTAAAGAATTATGAGTTAAAGAATTTTATTGAGTTATTAAAATTTTTACTTACATTTGGTATCGGAGCCAATTTTACATCTCTGCCTTGGTAATTTATGAATATAATTGGATAAATGTCCTATTTTTAGATTTTCTAAATTAAAGTATATATTTAGAAATATGTCTATTTTTATTTAATTTTTATGCTTATAATATTTAGTTTAATTATATGCAATTTTGGAAAATATGCTCATATTTAGTTATGCATGAATTAATTATTTGAGATTGAAATCTATGGTTAAATATTATGCATGAATATTGTAGTTTCATTCATGCAAATTTATCAGTTAACTTTTACTTAAAAAAAAAGAAGGTCTAGTGATTCATATAATTTTAATTGATTAGAGAATAGCCACAGCATCTCAAATCAAATAAAATTATATATTATGATTGATTAGGATCACATAAAGAATAGACATTAATTGTAATTAATTATATTAAATATAATAAATTTTATCCCACGGGAATTTTTATTGTATTTAAGTAATTAATTAGGATAAAATATTCATAACTTACCCACAGGAGTTATGAATTAATAAGTTTTATCATAAAGTTAAAAAGGTTAATTGAATCTACTTGAATTAAAAATTTAGTCCACAGACAATTTTTATGTCATTAGATTCAATTTTAAAGCATGATTTACATTGGTAAAGCATGAAATTTTATTTATGTCTCAATTTTAACATAAGCATGTGTTTTTAATATTATGCAGTTGTACAACCTGCAAATTTCTCTGAAATTCGTATTGATATCCCTGAACTTAAGGGAGATAACTATAAAGTCTGGAAGGAGAGAGTTCTCCTTCATTTGGGGTGGATGGACATAGATTATGCTATTAGGAAAGATGAACCACCAACACTCACTAATACCAGCACTACAACAGACATCGCGCTTTATGAACGATGGGAACGATCTAATCGTTTAAGCGTGATGTTCATTAAGACTAAAATTTCAGCTGGTATCCGTGGTTCTGTTGAACAGCATGACAAAGTCCGAGACTTGCTGAAAGCCATTGATGATCAATTCGTCACTTCAGACAAGGCACTTGCAAGCACCCTAATCATGAATTTCTCATCCCTGAGACTCACCAGTGTAAAAGGTGTGCGCGAGCACATCATGCAAATGAGGGACACTGCGGCTCAATTGAAGAAACTCGAGGTTGAAATATCAGAATCTTTCCTGGTGCACTACATCCTGAACACCCTTCCACACCAATACGGACCTTTAAAAATCTCATACAACACACATAAGGATAAATGGTCAATTAATGAACTCATGACCATGTGTGTTCAAGAGGAAGAGAGACTGGTGATGGAAATGGGAGAAAGTGCAATGCTGGCAATGCGAGGAAAGGGCAAATATCAAGCAAATCGGAAAGGGAAAGGTAAAATACCTCCCCATGCCGATATCAAGAAGGATTCCAAGTGTTTCTTCTATAAAAAGAAGGGACACATGAAGAAGGAATGCGCCAAATTTCAGAAATGGCTTGCAGACAAAGGTAATCCAATCTCGTTTGTTTGTTATGAATCTAATATGGTTAATGTCAATATTAACACATGGTGGATTGATTCTGGATCAACAATTCACATTTCAAATTCCTTGCAGGGTTTGCAAAACCGAAGGAAGCCGGTGGGAAGTGAGCAAAGCATCTTATCAGGAAACAAGATGGGCTCGCATGTGGAGGCTATAGGAACATGCTATTTAACTTTAAGCAGTGGCTTTGTTTTAGAATTAGAAAAGACTTTTTATGTACCAAGTTTCTCTAGAAACTTGATTTCAGTTTCAAGGCTTGTACCTTTTGGATATTCCTTTAACTTTTCAGAAACATCATTCAGTTTATTTTATAAATCTGATTATGTTGGGAATGGTATTTTGTCTAATGGTCTTTATTGCATTAATTTACAAAACAATGTCACTTATGATTCAATGCATGTTCACACTGGTATTAAAAGATGTGTTATTGATGAAAATTCCTCTAAATTATGGCACGAGAGACTAGGTCATATCTCCATAGATAGAATTAAAAGATTGGTAAATTAAGGGGTACTTAATACTCTAGATTTTACTGATTTTGAGACTTGTGTGGACTGCATAAAGGGAAAGCAGACCAAAAAGTCAAAGAAAGGTGCCAATAGGAGTTCAAACATATTAGAGATCATACATACTGATATATGTAGTCCGGACATGGACTCACATAGTCAGAGATACTTCATCTCCTTTATAGATGATTACTCACGATATATGTATCTCTACATGCTTCATAAAAAGAGCGAAGCATTAGATGCCTTTAAGATATTTAAGGCTGAAGTAGAGAATCAATGCGGAAAGCAGATTAAGATTGTGAGATCAGATAGAGGTGGAGAATATTATGCTAGATACACAGAAGATGGACAAGCACCTGGGCCATTCGCTAAATTTCTTCAAGAGCATGGGATTGTTGCCCAATAAACCATGCCTGGTTCTCCTGACCAGAATGGTGTAGCAGAAAGAAGAAATCGAACATTATTGGACATGGTGCGGAGTATGCTTAGCAGCTCCAATCTTCCTAGATCCTTGTGGACTGAAGCACTTAAGACGGCAGTGTATATATTAAACCGAGTTCCAACCAAGGCTGTTTCTAAAACGCCATTTGAATTATGGAAAGGTTGGAAACCGAGTTTGCGACATATGCGCGTTTGGGGATGCCCGTCCGAAGTGAGAATATATAATCTACAAGAGAAGAAACTGGACCCAAGGACCATTAGTGGGTATTTCATTGGATATGCTGAAAGGTCTAAAGGTTACAGATTTTACTGTCCATCTCACAGCACTAGGATTGTGGAATCAAGAAATGCAAAGTTTCTTGAAAATGACTTGATCAGTGGGAGCGATCAAACCAGGAACATAGTTTCTGAGAAGGGTCATTCAGAATCTCAACCTTCCACCTCAAGTGAAAGATTGGTTATTGTTCACAGCACCCCTCAAGTACAAACTGGTGTTGAACAACCAATTTTTGAAGTTCCACAAGCTGCTGACGATATTCCAGTAGATCAGATAGTTCAAGAATTGCCAAGAACTTTTGAACAACGAGTTGAACCACATACTTCTCAGGAAGATGGTGGGACAACATTAAGAAGATCTACTAGACCAAAGAGATCAGCAATTCCTGATGATTATGTTGTGTATTTGCAAGAATCTGACTATGACATTGGAGCCGAAAATGATCCTCAGTCTTTTTCACAAGCCATGAGTTGCAAAGAATCAGAATTATGGTACGATGCTATGAAGGAAGAGATGAATTCTATGAAGAGTAATGAAGTCTGGGATCTTGTTGAGTTGCCTAATGGTGTAAAAGCCATTGGATGTAAATGGGTCTTTAAGACAAAGAAAGACTCATTGGGCAACATTGAGAGATACAAGGCTAGACTCGTTGCAAAGGGATTCACTCAGAAAGAAGGAATTGATTACAAGGAGACTTTCTCTCCTGTATCTAAGAAAGATTCCTTGCGCATTATTATGGCATTAGTAGCCCATTTTGATTTGGAATTGCATCAAATGGATGTGAAAACGGCATTTCTCAATGGAGATCTAGAGGAGGAGGTTTACATGAAACAACCTAAAGGATTCTCCTCTAGTGATGGTGAGCATTTGGTTTGCAAGCTCAAGAAGTCATTATACGGATTAAAACAAGCATCTCGCCAATGGTATTTGAAATTTCATGATGTAATTTCTTCTTTCGGTTTTGTAGAAAACATTATGGATGAATGTATATACCTTAAAGTCAGTGGGAGTAAAATTTGTTTTCTTGTTTTATATGTGGATGACATTTTGCTAGCAACCAATGATAACGGTTTGCTGCATGAGGTGAAACAATTCCTCTCTAAAAAATTTGATATGAAGGATATGGGTGAGGCATCTTATGTCATTGGCATTAAGATCCATAGAGACAGATTTCGAGGCATCTTGGGTCTGTCTCAGGAAACCTATATTAATAAAATTTTAGAGAGATTTCGGATGAAGGATTGTTCACCAAGTGTTGCTCCCATTGTGAAGGGTGATAGGTTCAGTTTGAACCAATGCCCGAAGAACGACTTCGAAAGGGAACAAATGAATAACATTCCATATGCTTCTGCTGTCGGAAGCCTAATGTATGCTCAGGTTTGCACAAGACCTGACATTGCATTTGCTGTGGGAATGTTGGGACGATATCAGAGTAATCCAGGTTTAGACCACTAGAGAGCTGCAAAGAAAGTAATGAGGTACCTTCAAGGAACCAAAAACTACATGCTTATGTATAGACGGACGGACAACTTGGATGTGATTGGCTACTCAGATTCTGACTTTGCTAGATGTGTTGATTCACGCAAATCAACATCAGGATACATTTTTATGATGGCCGGTGGCGCTGTATCATGGAGGAGTGCCAAGCAGACCTTGATTGCCACTTCTACTATGGAAGCCGAGTTTGTCTCCTGTTTTGAGGCTACTTTAGATGGTGTATGGCTTAAGAATTTCATTTCCGGGCTTAGAATTATGGATTCTATCTCTAAGCCATTGAGAATATATTGCGACAATTCAGCTGCTGTTTTTATGGCTAAGAACAAAAAAAGTGGGAGTCGAAATAAACACATCGACATTAAGTATTTAGCTATAAGGGAACGTGTTAAAGAAAAGAAAGTGGTCATTGAGCACATTAGCACTGAATTGATGATCGTTGATCCTTTGACTAAGGGCATGCCACCGTTTAAATTCAAGGATCATGTAATGAATATGGGACTTGGTTCCATTATGTAAATTCTCATTGTATGAACAATGTCATTTTTAATGAAATTCTTAATTATTGTGATGTTTTTTCTCATATTTATGTGCACTTTAATTTGATTTGAGAGAATTCATTTATGTAGGACCAAGAATAAACATGGGGTTTATTCATTAAGAAATTGTTGCCACATAAATTTTAATAAGAATAAATACATAGTAATACATGGAAGATAATACTCATCATTAGAGGACTTATTGCCATGATTCATGTATCTATTACTTAATACAAATTATCAATGGGTTTTTAGATGAGACATTAAGAGTGGAAGTATGGACCAAGTGGGAGAATGTTACGCTCCCTCATCCGCTGCTGAATTTCAGGATTACTCCCTTCATTTGTGGAAACAGCTAGAGTAAATATCTGGAAGATAACTGAAGTGATTTCCTTAATTTTTGGAAACTAACTGCAGTAATTTCCTTAAATTAAGGAAATCAACTGCAGTTCATTAATTTCTTGTTGGGAGCTTCTGAAGTGGTCCATTACTCCCACTGTAGTTCTCTCCCATGATCAGTGGAGCATTTGACACACAGCCAACAGAAGCTTGATGGAAGCTAGGCTATAAAATTTCTGTTTGGTCCCCAAGCTCACTAATTCAATCCTTCAGTTTTACACCATCAACCAGAATTAGCAGAGCCTGGAAGCCCTTTCAGATTCAAATTAAAAATCCTTCTATCTCTGGACTGCACATCATAAATTTGTTTTCAGATTTTCTGCTTGTGAAGTTTTCTTTTATCGTAGAGGGAATAATGTTGTTGGTAAACCCAGAAAGCACAACAGTGACTGGCAAGGAATTTTCGTAGATTTTTCAATCGCTGTAGCAAGGCATTAAGAACAACGAATTGGAGCATCTTCTTGTTTTAATTGCCAGCGTTATTTAAAGCGTTTGCTACAGGCCCCAAGTATTTAAGCATATTGTTGTGAAGAGAGAAATCAATCCACATAGCCGAAGGCATTTTTACAAAGATTCAATTTCGTTTCGTTGGAGAGTCACGGTGAAATTGCCAGGATTCTGTATGTAGAAATCCTTTATTGTTTTGCGGTTTGAATATAAAATCTCTTTCATTGCAAGAGCTGTTTCGTTTCTCTGAAGTTGAGAATTATTTCAAAACCGATGGCTGGAGGTATGTAATTTTACTAGACATTATAGTTTTATTTATTTTTATTGGGCATTTAAGGATTGATTTTAGTTGCATTAAAAACATTATTAAGATTTTATTAAAGCTTACATCTCAGTAAAATTGCATAAATTTTATATGTTTTTACTGTGCATAAAAGAGTTAACATTTTTAACTTTGCAATTAAAGAATTATGAGTTAAAGAATTTTATTGAGTTATTAAAATTTTTACTTACATGAGGAAGAAAATACTGCAACCACCCACACCAGGAGAAATAATAAATAAAAAAACCAAGTGCCACTTATTGGCGAAAATGTTCACCACCTCAACACCACTAGAAAACAGACCAACACCACGACCACTCTGACACCACTAGAAATCAGACCAGCACCACCAATGTGCCACCCTCAGCCCCACACATACTAGTACCCCACACCACCAATCCGCCATAAGAAAATTGTATCAGAACTCGAGAGAGCCTATTCACAACAAGAACACCAATATCCCATGATACGACACCATTGATGACAGACCTGGAAACTAAGGTATTTAAAGGGTCTTGAGATACAAAATGAATCCAACCACTTCTGCCAAAGTTGTGTTAGACTTAAGTGTTCCTGTTGTTATACATCTGCAGACACCCCCCATAGAGGGTCCTTTTAACCTAGCCTGTCCAACCTAACATTTTTCCGTCGACAAGAGGGACGATTGTGTTCGACCCAAATGTGAGCCAAAATGCCAATAACGCAGAGGAATAAGAGAAAATGTGTAGCATCTCCATGGTTAGAGATGGAACCATCCCCACTAAATACACCCCTAAAACACACCAGAATTCAATAGTTCAAGGAGTAGAACTTATATCGAGGGTGCAACAATGAAACATACAAAGAAACCCTCGACACATATAAGAGGAGACAACGTCATAACCAAAGAGGTACATACCACTAAAATGAGTCTCACTTAAACAAGTAGTTTGTCAGAAATATTTCGTTAAAATCACATGAGATAGAACATTATCGATGTGTTTCGAACCAACCAATGTGGTTCATCTTGTCCCGAAAATGAATCACACTGGTTGGTTCGAAATGCGTTAACAATGTTCTATCTCATGTGATTTTAACCGAAATATTTTTGACAAATTATTATGGATCACAAAAGCTTCAATTCAAAAATTAAACAAGTAATGTCGACCTCCCAAGGCACCATAGACAATGAATGCACGACAGGAAAAAAAAGCTCATAAAAAAAATCAACAATACATCCACCCAACAAACCCATAACCATGTCACGCGTAATGTTTTTTCCAGATATAGGGCCCCCATTTCATCGGCTGGTAATTTTTTTTTCCAGATATAGGGCTAATGGAGGGAGATGGAACCTTTAGGATACTTTTATGCACCGTGAGGGCCATCGGGTCCATGTCAGGATTTAGTTTTAGAGATTACAAGTCATTTTCAATAGAGTCGTGAGGGAAGAGCAGAGAGAGAGGTTCCATAGGAGAGGAATGGTCTTCCTGTGGTAGATAGGAAGAAGAGGGTATGTATGTTCCAGGTTTTACCAATGAACCATCAGTAGGGGGAGCCAACAAGGGAACAAACATATCCGAGTGGCCAAGAGGGGAGATAATCAAGTTCGGAAGGTTTGAAATAGGGAGGGCGCAAAGGGACGGGTTAGGAGGAACCTCACAAGAAGATCAAGGAGACGGAGATTTTTTTTTAACACAAAATATAGTTTCATCCTGAGAAGTATATGTACCTTGATCTGATCTGAAATCCTTCCGAGAGGTGTCAATATCCAATCCCCTAGAGAGGTCATTTGGCTGGGATGTGCCATCGGCATGAAAAAAATGCAAACAACCATCCAACAGGTGTCCATTGTGGTGGCAGAGAAATCATCGAAAGGGAACATTCCAATAATTGATACGCTATAAAAAACACAAGGCCCCCCATTGTAAGATGACGTTCTCCATCAATCTACCTACATAATCGCCCTCAAGAAGAAGCCAAGCCAGGCATTTATCTCTGGTGCCTAAAACCCTAAGATCCAAATGTATAAAACACCCAATAGCATTCCCAATATCTTCTAGCACCTTTTGAGTCTAGAACTCAAGCGACATACTAGGTAGTTTAACCCAAACCAATTGTTTTTTCAGAGTATTCGATAGGGGGTTAAAGCCCACATACCATTTATTCAGTAATAAGTAACTTTTACCTTGAACCCAAAGCGTCCGCAACACTTTCTCAGCATCTGCCTGGTGTAATAAATGGAAACTATACCATTGATTCATAAAATAACTCACCTTTGGGGGATAGCACAATATTGGCTTCCACTGTGTGAGAACCCACACTTCCATGTCCATATTTTTGCCTCCTGCAAAATACGAATGACCCACTAAAGCAATGTTTTGCAAAATCTGTATTCTATCCCAAAGAACATGATACCCAAAGCTGAGTAGCTTTTGTTCAACTGCACACTTAACATTCCGATACCAGTGTCTTCTGTGTCTAGGTGGGCGAATTATCACCGACCAGTGACATTGTTTTGCTTCTTTCGACAACGCACCTTCTCCATGTAGACTCGTGTCTAATAAAGCCTTCAATCGGCCAACCCATGTTCTAGCCGCATCCTTCGACAACTCATCATTCCCATGCAATGCCATATCATGTGGGTGAACGTTGGATGACACGTTGATGAAGCCACGAGAGTGGCCAGAGCACACCAATGAAGCCTTCAACCGATCAACCCATATTATTTTCGCATCCAGAGTGGCACATAAAAAATGTTCTTATGCAGATAAGTCAACATCTAAAGCGGTCAGGTAATCCTCCATAATGCACAACGTCATCAGGAAAATAAGGGATGTGGCCAACACACAACACGTCAACACCAAGACCAAGGATGTCAATCTAGGGATCCCCAAATATCCTTAATCGAGGCAAACCTTAATTAAGACCATAAAATAACTAAGCTAAGAAAAAACAGGAGCAAGAAAGGAAATATCCTTCCCTGTGCGACAAAGGAATAATGTCTAGATCCAGCCACAAGTGATCATATCTATGACAGAGAGAATATATATAAAATACCCACAGATTAGAATAACATAAAAGTACTGCCGACACTCGGAGTATGCTAACCAAACACATAGTGTCAAATGGATATAATAATCAGAAGTGGCATCCTGGTAGGAGGAAAACTTTTGATAGATGGACTCGATCCCAAATGTGAGATCCTCCCAATACACATCCCAAAATGCGGAAAGTTGCACGCCAACCCGAGGAAGTAAATGCCACAACCACCCATGTCGGGAGAAAAAAGGAAGTAAATAAACTGAGCGCCACCTTCCGACGACAATGTTCACCACCCCGACGCCATCAGAACCACCTGAGTGCCACCCCCAACTCCTCTCAAAGAGATGCCTTGCACCACCAATAACCACCCGCTAATTGCACCAGAACTCGGGAGAGGCTATGCATAACAACATGAGATCCTTCCAAAACATGTATCATGTCACGGTAAGCTGCACTCCAGCCTGAGGAAGAAAATACCGCAACCACCCACACCAGGAGAAATAATAAATAAAAAAACCAAGCGCCACTTATTGGTGAAAACGATCACCACCTCGACACCACCAGAAAACAGACCAACACCATGACCACTCCGACACCACTAGAAATCAGACCAGCACCACCAATGTGCCACCCTCAGCCCCACACATACTAGTACCCCACACCACCAATCTGCCACAAGAAAATTGTATCAGTACCCGAGAGAGCCTATTCACAACAAGAACACTAATATCCCATAATATGACACCATTGATGACAGACCCGGAAACTAAGGTATTTAAAGTGTCTTGAGATACAAAATGAATCCAGCCACTTCCACCAAAGTTGTGTTAGACTTAAGTGTTCCGGTTGTAATACATCCGCAGACACCCCATAGAGGATCCTTTTAACCTAGCCTCTCCAGCCTAACATTTTCCGTCGACAAGAGGGACGATAGTGTTCGACCCAAATGTGAGCCAAAATGCCAATAGTAGCATCTCCAAGGTCGGAGATGGAACCATCCCCACTAAATACACCCCTAAAACACACCAGAATTCAATAGTGCAAGGAGTAGAACTTATATCGAGGGTGCAACAATGAAACATACAAAGAAACCCTCGACACATATAAGAGGAGACAACGTCATAACCAAAGAGGCACATATCACTAAAATGAGTCTCACTTAAAAAGTAGGTTATCAGAAATATTTCATTAAAATCACATGACATAAAACATATCGATGTGTTTCAAATCAACCAATGTGGTTCATCTCGTCCCGAAAATGAATCACACTTATTGGTTCTAAACGCGTTGACAATGTTCTATCTCATTTAATTTTAACCGAAATATTTCTGACAAATTACTATGGATCACAAAAGCTTCAATTCAAAAATTAAACAAGTAATGTCGACCTCCCAAGACATCATAAACAATAAATGCACAAGAGAGAAACAAAGTTCATAAAAAAGTTCAACAATACATCCACCCGACAAACCCATAACCATGTCGCGCGTAATGTTAACAACCAAAAAATTATAAATAATAAAATTATTAATATATTAATTATAAATAAAATTTAAAATTAACAATAACATAAATTTTATATTTAGTATATTATTAAGTATGTTATAAATAATTTATAAAAATAATTAACACAACATATCTAATATAAATTCACAAATCTATATTATAGAGATGGATCAAAATAAACCAACACTAACTTCATGACTGAATTCAAAAAAAAAAATCGTATGTAAAACACTTTGGAGAAACCATAAGTTCGTTGATCCTAACTTAAAATCATAAAACGTCTTAAAATCATATAAGGGGAAGTTATACTCTTAAAAGAAAAAGAAGAGTGTATATTAAATATTCACAAAACAATACGCAACACATCCAAAAAGACACATGCCTCAAATAATTTATTACCTTTTAAAGTGTCATTGGCTTGAATTCTTGGGACAATGAAGGTTTCGCAGAAATAGGCAATTTAATAAAATAATTACAAATTTTTTATTTAAATAAAAATGGTTAACGAAGATTAAATTAAATATATATATAAAATCACGAAAAATTACTGATAATTTAAGCCAATTATTTATATCAAAGAATGTTTTAATAATACGTTTATTTATTATCAATTTATTAATTTAAAATTCCATAAATATAATAAAATTATATATATATTTATTTATTTTTATTATGATGATGATGAAGAAGTAAGACCAAACTTTATTATTTAAAAAAATATTTTAAATTATATAATTTTTATTATATTTTATTTAAATTAAATATTTTATTTAATTATTTATTTTAATAAAAATATGTTAAATTTTTAATTAAATAAAATTAATAAAATTATTGCATAATTTTTATTTGAAAAATTGTTAACAAAAATTAAAATAAAATAAATTATATATATATATATATATATATAAGAGATCATAGATTTCCTAAGCTAGCTTTAAATTCCAGCCAAAACCACCGAAGGCTCAAAAGAGGTTGGTATAAAGACATCAAGGTTTGGTTAAACTATTGGGAGATCTACTAGAATGTTGCATTGCAAAACATTAATAACATTAAAAAAAATTGTTACTTCTAAGTTCAAAGAAAAAATGTGGTGTAAGAAAGATCTAGCAGCGAAAAGAAAATTAAGATATTATAAGGAGGTCATCAACCCCACCCTAGAAGATCAAAAGTATCTCTCTGTTTTAACTAGCTCAAAGAAGAAAATTAATATAGCTAAGATTAGAACGAACTCTAATGAACTCCATAGTGAAACAGGTGGTTGGACAGTTCCTAAAACACCATGGATGGAAAGGATCTGCCATCTTTGTGATAATATGAACATCGAGGATGAAAATCACTTCCTCTTAGAGTGCCCCGCCTAACCACATTAGATCTCAATTTCATAATCTTTGTTGCAATACGACCTTCCTAGCATTTTAAGATGTCAAAATTATAGTGAACTCGGGATGCTTCTCTCCGAGTTTTTTGAAAATAGAAATAAAATCTTGAATCAAACTAAATAATTAGTTTCTTTAGGTCCAATAGACCAAAGTTGTGTCTCAGTGGACATTAACCACCACTATCATCATAATCACTAATAAATTATTGATTATTTAAACATTATTTATATTAAAAAAATTCTTAATAATGCACTCATTTATTATCAATTTATTAATAAAAAATTCTATAAACATAATACAATTATATATTTAATTTTATTATATATTATTAAAAAAAATCAAACCAATAAATATATTTTATTATTATAAATTACAATTTATATTTTATTATAAATAATTTTTAAATATTTTATTATATAAAAATTAAAAATTAAAATAAAATAAAATTATATATATATATATTGACGGACCTTCACACGTGAGTGTAATTTAAAAATTAACGGAATATATATATATATATATATATATATATATATATATATATATATATATATATATATATATATTTGTAAATATGGTAGGCCCATTCTATTGACTATTTATCTTTAAAAAAGCAGGTTACAAAATTAGATATTTCAGATCTAGCCTCAACCTGCCCGAAGGAAACCAGGTCTGTTGGCCATCTGAATGCATGAAACGCGTTCCAAAACTGAAAGAGTCTCATTGTTCTATATCCTGCATGAGCTAACTGCTCCAAAATATTACTATCTAACTGCTGACTTTGGTTCTTAATTATATACAGTAATCCTAAAAACATTCAACAACAGTAAAAGAGTATTTAACCATCTGAACTTGAAACAGGAGCAGGGTCTTTAACAGTAGACCCAGGCATATCCACTTGTTGCAGCTGTTGTAATTGTTTTTCCATGCGGGCTAATTTGTCATCCAATCTGTTCATTCTGTCTGCTGTCTGGTATTGGGTTATTTTGATATGCGAGAGCTGGTCCTGCATATCCTCCAGCTTGTCCATAATTCTGGCTTCCATCTTTGATACATCCATGCTTTGCTTACCCGGGGGAAAGCTTTGCATGGATTTTGCTAACAGACATTTCATAGTCCAATATGTATGAATAGTTTGCTGAAACAGAGAGAGGCGACCTCGGGTATTCGCTGGATCATTGATGAAATCTAGAATATCTTCTTCTGCTGCATTATCTTCTGGTTCAACTTGAATCTCCCTTTCCCATCCCCGGATTTCCTGTCGGGTCTTGGAGGGGTTCCCTTTAACATAACTATCAACCAGTGTTTCCACCATTTCCTGGGTATATTTCCTGCCTCTTTTCTTTGGCATTGATTCTGCTTGCATTAACTGCTTCCCTTTCCCGGACTGAGAGGCTGCACGGTGTTTCCCCATCCTTTCCTGATTATGAAACTGTAACATAAATATATAACAGACTTTAGTTAAAGTCCGATTCCAATCAGTTTGCCAAATTACAATACCTTCTGTCTGGATATGGTAACGCATACCGCCACTGCGTGTGGCCACACTCCTAACAGCATAAACATAGACACACTGCCTACCAGTATTGTTTTTATGAACGGGCTCTGCGTTAACCTCCCTGTTCTGATCCATGAGGGCGGAAGTCTTGGGAATCACTTTCAAAACAAAAGTGAGGGTCCTAAGCGTCATAGGCAAAGTGAGCAAGGACGGGGCACTATTCACGACCGAGGCCAGTATATGAAAATCATTCCTGAGCCTATACTTTGGTTCTCTGAACAGAGGATGAATCCTTAAGAGAGCACTACAATACTTGATTCCTTCACTGCGACTCAGAACCATATCTATCGACCTTAACCTTAAGAAATTAACAAAGACATCCATATTCATGACCGGACTGGCAGTAGACACCGGAATTATGAACTCCCTACTTAAACTACTGGCATTATGGTTTAAAGGTGAGCCGACCCTAAATAATATATAATATATTATTGAAAGACTAAAATTACATATATTATCTCAAAAATTTATCAGGGCAATAAGATAATTCTCTAACGGCTAGTTTGCCCTTAGCTTGTATACCGTTAGAGAATTAAAGCTTCTTTTAAATCTCTAATTTTCTAATAATTAGATTGACCTTAGCTTTATATATTGGTCCAAAAATCTCTAATTTCTGTCTCTGAATATTAGTGAAGTGTTCACAAGAAACGTGGAGTTTTTCAAAGTGAATACACAAGATTCTAGAAGCTCCCATCTACAACCTTTTTATTTGTTTATTAAAAAGTATTTATTAAAAATTCTTTATATTTTTAATGTTATTTATTAATAATAATATCTTATATTTTATTTATTTATTATAGTCAATAAAGTTTTATATTTTGGTGGTATCTGCTTGGTATTTGCCTGGAGTATGTCCTAAAACTGCTTTGGCTAAGTGCTCGTCTTCCTCGGACTTAAGGAGCTAGTTTTCCTTGGACTTAAGGAAACATGTTAACGACACAAGGCATCTAGCAGGAGTGAAAGCCTACCCCATTGGGGACCACCAATTGGTTCTTCTAGGTGGCTTGGTTTTCACATTCGAGCTTAGCAGCCAGAGATGGATACCAAGAGTATGCCCTAAAACTGCTTTGGCTAAGAGCTTGTCTTCCTCGAACTTAAGGAAACATGTTAACGGCCCAAAACCTAGAGGCATCTGACAGGAGTGAAAGCCTGCCCCATTAGGGACCACCAACCAGTTATTTTGGGTGGCTTGGTTTTCATTGAATAACAATGATGAGTCACCCTCCATTCTAGAGATGGTTGTCTTCACTAGTTAACGGCCCAAGTTTATCACCCTCCATTCTAGAGATGGTTGTCCTCACTAGTTAACGACCCAAGACTCAGAGACATCTCGAAGGAGTGAAAGCCTGCCTCGTTAGGGACCACCCAACCACCAACTGGTTATTAGTGGTTTGGTTTTCATTGAATACCAACTGGTTATTAGTGGTTTGGTTTTCATTGAATAATTGTGATGAATTAGCCTCCATTCGCCCTTAGCAGTCAGAGATGATTGTCCTAATTGCCAGTTTGACCAATGAATTATAATAAATTTTCCAACCTAGTTAGGGACCACCCAACCACCAACTGGTTATTAGTGGTTTGGTTTTCATTGAATACCAACTGGTTATTAGTGGTTTGGTTTTCATTGAATAATTGTGATGAATTAGCCTCCATTCGCGCTTAGCAGTCAGAGATGATTGTCCTAATTGCCAGTTTGACCAATGAATTATAATAAATTTTCCAACCTTCAAAAAAATATCAGAATGATAAATAAAATTTCACTTAATGTCATCCTATTTCTATTTTCATTATTATATGTAATTCTGATAATACGTTATTTAGAGAAAATTTAAACTTCAAACCTTGGAAAATTAAAATTTTCACTTACATGATCATCACCATCTAGATATCTCTCAAGACCTCAAGGAACCAAAATCTTTGCTTACACATCATCACCATCTAGATATCTCTTAAAACCTCAAGGAACCAGAAGCTTTGCTTACACCATCCAATCAAAATATCTCATGATCATCGTTAATCGGGATATCTCTAAAGACTTCAAAAATACTAAAATCTTTAATTACAAGGTCATCCACGATCGGGATATCTCAACTGTACTACCGTCACATGTATGTTATCTTGAAGGTATTATCGATGACACTACCGTGTTTTTTTAATGTATGTATGTTTTTTTTCCTGAAGAAAGAAAAAAATCCATCCAACTCCACAAACCGACGGTGTCAAAGTCCCACTGCTTCCGATCACTGTTGTTCGTATGACGCTACACGGAACCTGTGCCTGCGTATCAAACACGTGAAGCACAAATAGAATTTTACGTACAAATTTTAGTTGGCAAAAATTTCTATAAATCATAGCATACAATATGGTTAATAATTCAACGTTGCAATTAATGAACTCAATTGTGACTGAGAACTACGTTTGTGACCTCCGTTCCACAGAATGGCGAACGAAAGGCTCTAGAGTTAGTGTTGTGAATAATCAGATGTAAAATCATTACAATTCTTCTCCAGAAAATCGATACGAAGGATTTATATTAATTTTTTTCAAAAAAATAAATACATATACTCAATTCTGATCTATTTCCCCGTATTGTTTTCTGTAAATAGATTCATACAACTCTCGTGTTCTCCTGCACAGAAAAAAGCAGAGAACAATCCCAAAAAGAGACACACACCCCCACAATAGAAAAGTTTTTTCATAGCACTGTCTTCCCAGGCAGAGATGCCGATCAGCTGAGTCTGTTGGGTTTTTACTAGTCGAAGAAGAATCATCATAAATGATTCCTGCAACTTCTCCGAAGAGAAGAGAGCCCAATGCAATGTTTGTGATCACAATGTTGTGGTTGACACCAAAACTTTTCATTCCAAACATCTCTGAAGAGATCGGTATGGCTATGGCACTGATAGCCCCTACTGAAGTTCCAACCATGGCCGTACACAGATAAAGAACAACACTGCCAATTGGGTCTATGAATCTCAGCATGAAGAAGGAAGCAACCATGGGAACCATCCATATGCCCATCCATCCTGGCCTTGGCAGGGGATGGTACTTTTTAAACATTCTGCATTGCTAATTCACATAAAACAATAAGTTAAAACTCATGTGGTAAATATTAAGTAAATATTAAGCACTATGCACTAAGTCAATTATTGGCTCAGTTTCTTTACATCTGGTTTATTGGTAAGTTAAAAATCTAAACATGGTAGATATGCCACAAATATTAAGCACTATGCATTATGTACTAAGTGAATTATTGACTTACTCTCTTTACATCTTGTTTGTTTATTGAAAAAATAAAATGATATTCAAAAATCTATATGAAAAAGCACTAAATTAATCATTGACTTAATGTACTAAGTGAATTATTTGCTTAGTCTCTTTACATCTTGTTTGTTTGTCTTAAAAATAAAATGATATTCAAAATTCTATATGAAAAAGCACTAATTTAATCATTGACTTAGTGCATAGTGCTTAATATTTACTATATATGTCATAAAGAAACAAATATAAATAAATATACCTGAATATAATCGGGAAGCCCAGCTACAATACGCCCAAAAAATCCAAAAGATGAAACCAGAGATACCAAGATTGGTGTCTTGGAGTATCCCAGGGACTGAACAATTTGTCCTAGGTTGTTCATATATACTAGCCCCACAGTTCCTCCACAAAAATATACAAAATAATATAGCCAGAAATCAATACTTCTTAAAAGCTGTAGAATGCCATGCTCCTCTCCCAGTGGTGGAATTGATATCAGCTGAAATCTCCTGCTACTACTATGATTGGAATTCTGTACAGTATTCAATGGGTGTTCTAAATCCAAAGTTTGAATATTCTGTACAGTATTCAATGGGTGTTCTAAATCCAAGGTTTGAATATTGATTTTATGCTCTTCCGTTTGAATAAAACCCAATTCACAGCCATTGGTGGGACTTTCTTTTCTTGGATTCTGCTGCTCTGGACTTGCACTGTACACATTTACCCTCATTTCATTCCTTATAGTGTTTAAGTAAACCCTGAAGGGTACATATGTAGGGGCCATCAGGAGGATAATAAGCACGGCAATGTAGACTCCTTCAAGCTGGGGCTTCCCATGGGGAAAGAACTCAAAAGCTATAGAATATACAGCAGTGACGAGGGCAATCAGTGTGCATAGGATCATGTATTTCTTATCTGTATCGTCTGCTATGGCTGCCATTTTTGATTGTGAGACATGGAGTGTTATTGCTGAAATTATACCCACTATAACAGGGACTATGCAATTTAAAAGTAAGTATAGTGAAGGATTTCCTGGGTCTAGAATGGAAGCGAGACAGGTGTAGATAACCGGACTGAGACCAACGTAGCTTGTACTTATGCCAGAAGCCATTCCTCTTTCACTTGGGAAATTTTCAATGGCAGCCTTGAAGCTCACAGTGTTAAACCAACAGATGCTATTCCCAGTAAGAAAGCACAATATATACACCTGTGTTGTCCAAAATAACAAATTAAATCTCATAAGAGCCAGCACCCAACAAAGTATAACACTGCAACACTTAAAAATATAGGTTAAAACAATTCAACAATTAATTTATCTAAATATTTTAAAATTATTTTGATATAATTATGGTTGATTGAGATTATTTTAAGTGGTTGGGTGAAATGGTTGCTGTTTTCTTAGTTCAGAATTAAATTTTGGCTACTAACTAGATGAGTTATAATGTCTTGATAAATATTGTTGTAATGACTTTGTGCCCATAAATATTGTGACTTTCTACTCTCTAAACTTTGAAATTACTATACTTGTAAACTAACCCTTAATATCACCAATCTCACTCTAACTTTCAAACTTTGAAATTAATATACTTGTAAACTGACCTATTATAAACAATCTCACTCTAACTAAGAAAAAACAATCTCACTATAACTAAGAAAAAGGCAGATTTCTTTCTAAAAAAATATATTATAAATAGTAAAGAAATTTTTAGAGCATGGTGTTACTGTACAACTATAATTCAGTTCCTTCTAATTATGTTTTAGAGCATGGTGTTACTGTACAACTATAATTCAGTTCCTTCTAGTTATGATCAGAAGAGACTATCCATACACTGAACTGAACTTTACATGAACTCTGTTATAAACCTAAAAATCCATTCTTGAATCTGTGTACAGAACAGAAAAATCAAAAAGAATTTGGAAAGAGTGTAACCTGCCAATAATCCAATGGATGAATGATTCCACTCAGCATTAGCCACTGAACGCCATAGCCCACCAATCCCAAGCTCATTCCAATGCCAAGAACAGCCCAGGTGGGCAGAAACACACATGCCAGTCCAGCAACCCAGCCCATGACTTTTCCAAGGTCTGAGGCCACTGCCAAACTATTCAGTTGGAGTTGATTAATCCCCATGATTTTCTTCAAATTATAAGAGTAATCAGAAAAGTCAAAGTTGGTGCCATTGATAGATTGCAGCCATATAGCTGCTATAAAACAAGTCCAGCGTTTCATGGCCAGTAACTTAGAGTGAGGCATATTGCTTCTAACATCCATCGCACAACAATAAGCCTATGGCTATAACTGAATATGATTATTTGCACTGCCTTATGCCAAAGGGTGGCCATTTTTATAGGCCAGATCTATGCCAATTGGCAATTACAGGGGAAACGAATAAACACTAAAGTCTCCTCCTGGGCTCCATTTTATTTATTGCACTGGCCTCTGATACCACAAACTAAAAGTGCACGTCGATCTCTAATTTCAGGAAAAATGGAGATTAAATACGTGGTAATTAGATCCACATAAGTGCAATTAAAATCTAAAACTTGTGGGTATATTCATTTTAGAAATCAAATCAGATGAGCAGCAAGTGGTATATATCTAGAGTGATTGAGGCCAGAAAAAAAGGTGACGAAAACATGACTTACTTGTGACTTCATGTATGCAGATACAAGGAACCATGAAACTCAGTGTAAGAAGGATGAACGTAGCTGTCTCTTGGCTTGTTTTTATGCTCTTCCATTAATGCCGATATTCTGAGACGCGCGTAAGTTTCTGAGCCATTCATAAACTCACGCAATCCAAAAATTTGAAAAGGTGGTCATAGCTGAATTCAATACAAGTATAGCTATTACTCTGGATAGAATGAGACACTTCAGTCAGGGAGCCTTCGTATGAATGAATTGGTAGTTCCGAAACTTAAATGATGGATTATCAATGGAATTTTTGTGTTTGTGTAGAGAGGCTCACATTTTTGTGTTTGTGGAGAGAGGTTCACTTTACAGCGGGTTATGTGTGATTATGTTCGTATTCAATATGAATTGATTAAAATAAAAGATTTATCTTATCTAAAGTATGTGAAGTTGATAAAATAAAAGATTTATTTTAAGTATTGATTTAATATGAGAGGGGAGAGGTATAAAGTTTTTTAGGTGTAAATTTATTTTAGAGTAAAAAAATAATATGTAATACACAGCTTTACTCACTGTAAGATGAACTTTTAGGCTAAATAAATATTTAGTTAATAGAAATAAATATAATAATATTTTTCTCTAAAATAAAAATAAATATAAGAATATTTTTCCTCATTAAAAATATTTAATTAATAAAATTTGAATATTTTGTAAATATTGAATTAAAATATTAAATGATAAAGGTTACGATATTCTTTATAAATTTGAACAATTTTAATTTATATTAGTTAATTTTGTGATAAATTAACATTTTTGGATAAAAGAAATCTATTCCCAAAATACTTGGGGATGAAAGAATCTGTAACTATGTGATATTAAAAGGGTTAAGATGAAAAACACTTTCACTTGGATTGCCTGCTCTTATTCACATCAGTTCCCATTTCCAAAACACATGCCACACTATCAACCTTCTTGACTTGTTCAGTCAGCACAATTATAGTGACCTAGGAATGCTCTCTTCCTCCTCTTCCATTATAAAAATAAGTATTAAAAGTATCAACTAATCTCTTCCTTTCTTAATGTCCAAAAAACCTCATTGGTCTCAATGAGCCTTAACCACCATCATCATCATTGTGTAAATATATGCATTATAGTTTAAATGTTTTATTTTATGTTTTCTATCTGCAAAAGGCCTTTTTTTTTTTTTTGAAGTGTGAATAAATTATGTTGTTACATAAATATAAAGCCTTTTCTTCTCTTTATATATATCATATGCATATTTATTATTAATAGTTCTATATTCCCCGGATGCGGGTGTATGTTAGATTTTTAAAGCGCCATGGGGCAACCATGTGGATCACTACACGGCGCACCCATGTGCTACGCCATTGGGATCTTCATTGCAATAACTCTTGGCGTGGGATGATCTTTAAAGCTCCATACGCCACCCTTGGGGCGACATAATCGGAAAGCTCTGCATTTATACCACTCTTCAGCATGAATTTTGGCACTCCCCATCGTTCTCCTGCCTGGTCTCTAGTTCGCCCGCCTGCTGTGTATAGCCCTGCTCCGGCTTCTCTCCCTCTGGCGCATTGGCTACGACCCTTCCCAGTCCAGGTGGGTGGCTGCTGGGCCTTCACTTTCGTTTCGACTTAGCTCCTGTTTCGTATATCTTCCCCGTTTGGCTCAATGCCCCGTCGCCACGGAATGTGGTGCAGGCGTGCAGGTTAGAGGGCTTTCCCTCACGTCCTCCCCTGTCTTGCTCCTTCCCCCGTGACTTGAACCTCTCCCTGGACTGGAATTTGCCTGAATTGCAACCCCCAGCCTTCTTGAATGCTCAGCTCTCCCTGTAGCTCCCTGGCCCTTCCCTCCCCCCCTCTTCTTCCCGTTGTAAAAAACGAGCCCATAAGTCTACTATATACCCGGAGCCGGCTTTTATTCCGTGGAAGCTCAAAGCCCTCCCCGTGTAGTCTACCTCCAGCACTAACTCTGATGACAACGACCCTGAGCTTGCAGGGGATGACTGTATTTCTAGTCCGAAAGTGCCTAGTTCCCCCTTGCGGATAGACGACATCAGCTTGGATGCCTCCTCGAAGCTTCGGGCCACTTTGCAGGACGATATTCGGATGGATACTCCGGCGGAGCGCCTCGGACTTCCTGCTTCTCCTCGCTTGCCACATGACGATTCTGGGCCTGGGTTCAACTCTCTGGATTATGGCGACATCTGCCGAATTCTGAATGAAGCGTCTCCCTCCAACGACAAGCATGAAGATTTTTCTTAGAACATCCTCTTCAACTCTTTGTAGTAGTTTGGTTTTTTGAACTGATACTTTTTGCTACCCTTGCTTTATTTTGAATAGTATTATGGTTGGTTTCCCGCCAAGGGCAACTCGTTTCTTTTGGTTTATAAGAACTGGTTTCCCTCTCAAGGCAGTCTAGCTCAGGCTTTTGACTTTTCCCTCTAAAATGGACATGTCTATTTTTGAGGATGTGCACTGTAACTTTTTGTTGATGATATAATAGAATTAGCTTTACTTATATATATATGCTTATTATTAATATATTGTTTTATAAATATGAAGAGTTTTTCACCCAAAAAAATGTATTTTTGAAAAATTTGATTTTTTTTAAGAAGAATTTGATCACTTTAGATTTATGATAGATTTAGAGTTATATAAATTTTTTTAAGTTTTAGTTTTTTTTCTCTATATTTTATATCTAAAAATTTATTTTAAACGGTAAGTATAAAATAGTATGACATCTTATTTAATACCATGAAATTATTTATACAGCAAAAAAAATTACATTTTAAATAACTAAAATTATATTTGGAATCTAAGCTTCTATGATCCATAATATAAATTTGTAGAAATTCTTTCGGTAGTAATCACATGCAAAAGAACGAGGTCGACGCGTTTCGAACCAACCAGTGTGGTTCATCATCAGGACTATGTCCTGATGATGAACCACACTGGTTGGTTCGAAACGCGTCGACCTCGTTCTTTTGCATGTGATTACTACCGAAAGAATTTCTACAAATTTAAAATTATATTCTAAAGCAAAATTAAATAACCAAATTCCAAAACCACCAATACATAATAAACAAGCCAGATCTTTCGCCACACAAGATACTCTGTTTAGATACTGCCCAGGCCCACCATAAAGGGCTGAAGATATCGATATAGATGGTAAAATTGAAAAGAAAAAGGGAAGTGATCAAATGGACAGCCAAGTTGTTTATTCCTGAGCAGTAGACATGGCATGGGCAAAGTCCGTATTAAATTGTTAATTTAACAAGTATCCAACCTAGCACAACCTTGTATTTAAAAAGAATATTTGTAATTATAAGAAAATTGTTACAAATCAGGTGGACATAAATCAGTGATGAATGTAATGGTCATATGTGGTTGTTTATTAATTGTAAACATGAAAACTAGAAGACTTTGGAAGTTTCGTAGTTTCTGCATGCCACCTGCTCTATGGCATGACATCCTAGTTTCTGCATGCCACCTGTTCTATAATATGACATCCTGTTGCTTCCAGAATCAATGGTGAATGTAATATCCATCTGTATGGTTGTTCACTAATTGCAAACATGAACAGCTAAGAGAATTTGGGAATTTCATGGGAATTTCATAGTTTCTGCATGCTACCTGTTCTATGGCATGCTTCCAGAAGGTGTGCACTTTCATGGGAATTTCATAGTTTCTGCATGCTACCTGTTCTATGGCATGCTTCCAGAAGGTGTGCACATTCTCTTTATTCTGACATGAGCATAGGTTTGCCACAGAGCACAGTTACTTTGGTGGCTTCTTTCCCTGAATTTATCAAAATTGGGTTAGAAAATTTTAAACTGATACAATTTATTTATTTGTGAATCTAGTGATTTTCAATTACAAATTAAAATTAATTTGAAATTTTGAATTTACTGATATTTTCAAAAATTTGAGTAATTTAAATTAATATTTAAACCAATCATCTTGCACCCAAGGGTTAAAATTGATGCTAGGCCAGGAAATGTAATATAAGTAAACATTTGAAATATGTCTTGGGTATATTTGTGAACACTCCAAAAATAGATATGGTAAATAAATAAAAATATAAATAAATCCGAGGTATGGTAAATAAAAAATAAAACCTTTTTTATACTTTATTATGGTAAATACATAAAATATAAATAAATTGGAGGTATGATAAATAAATAAAAATATAAATAAATTGGAGATATGGTAAATAAATAAATCTCTTTTTATACTTACTCTAGAGTTATCATAAATATATAAAAATATAAATATACTAGAGGTATGGTAAATAAATAAAATCTCTTTTTATATTTACTTTATAAACCTTTTTTATATTTAAAAACTAAAAAATGAGGTTATTAGATGAAGCTTATGGACCAAATACCATGGTAAATAGAAGAGATATGGTAAATAAATATAAATATAAATAAACTAGAGGTATGGTAAAAAATAAAACCTCTTTTTATATTTACTCCATAATCCTCTTTATATTTACTAACACTCACAAAAACTGTTTTATTTAGGTGAAGCCTAAAGGCCAAATACCCTAATATTAATATTAAAAGATTAATACTATCATCACATCATAAAAAATAAAATTTAAAATAAAAACCTGTAACGCACATCATAAAAAATAAAATTTAATTCTTATCATATTACCCTACCTATTATTTGAACTAATTATTAATATATAATGAAAACCATTAGATTATCTGTCCCACATACATGTGATTGTGCTATTTCAAACATTATAACATATCGTTATACAACTTATGGGTTTAACACAACTCCAGACTCTCATGGGAGCCTACTTGATATTGGTATTTATTAAATCCCATTACACAATTATTAATGTTTGGAAGGACAGGACATAATTGTAAATATTTTTTTTTGTTGATTTAATCTTACGGCTTATGTCTCATTAGAGATCCTTAGCATTTATTTAAGCCTACGGTTTGTACATGTTTTCGGGATTTGTCTTTTCCGTATGAGACCACATGTTTGCCCATCCACCATTCGAATGGAAATCTCAGGATCGACGATGAAGGATTAAGCGAAAATGGTTTAGGGTGATGCCCTCGCAAACCCTAACCACCTTTTCTCATTTCGTTGTTTGGTTTCACTGGGTGGCTCGTCTGCAACTTCCGCAGCGGGTAGATACCTTGCTCATGTCTGGATTCAAGTGTTTTCGGCCATGACCTGGTAAGCTGGGTGTTTTATGAGATGCTTTTGGTTTGCTTCTACTGAGACTCGGTTCTTCTCTGGTTAGCTGCTTCGCATTATGCTTAGAAGCTACGTTAATGCCTACACCTTGGCCATTTCGTTGTTTGCAGGGTTTTAACTGTATCTTCTAGTCTTTCGCAGTGTTTGGCTGCCTTTGCCAGCATCAAGGCACTCCAGTTCCCTCAGTAGAGATACCCTCCACCGCAACATGTAATTATGGTGCTCGGTTTTTTTTCCTCCATTCATGGTAGCACCATTTAATTTTCTGTTTAGCTCAGGCTATGTCACAAGGCTTTTAAACTTGAATCTTCTTCTTTTGGTTCCCCCACAGCTTAGGTATCAGACCGACGGAGAAGGTTTGCACAAGTCCGAAACCCTCCTCGTTCTTCTTTTAATAAATTCAGGACTACACTTGTTTTTAAATAGGTCTTTGCTATCATCCCTGATTTGTGTTTGATTTGGTGTAGGTAATCCCATTAGCCCAAAAGCCCAAGGAATCCCACAGTGTTCTCTTTCTCATTCAAGGTTCGAAGTCTGCTAGGAGTTCTCTTGATGCTATCTTTGCCTTATCAGGTATTATTCTTTAGTTCTCTCTTGGAGTGCAGAGAGACCCGTCCTAATTTCTAAGTCAAGCAGCTCCTTGCTTGCCAGATCTCGACTTGAGTGTTATGGCCGTCGAGCCTACTGTTTTGGCCTTGTTCTGCTCAACATCCTTGCATGCAATTTAAATCTGTGTATTGTTTATTTGGTTTCCGGTCCCAAATTATTTTGAAGGAATTTAATTGTGTACAGTGAGACTTTGTTTACATAATTCATGAAACTTATTGGAGAGTTGCCATCCTCCTCACTGTGTAATTTATTAGGGGTTTCATGCATGTTTTTCTCACGCAACACTATATACTATTTTCCTTTTTGATATCATATTTACCCTACGGGGTTTATTAGTGTAGATGTTTTGAGCTTTACTGAACCTACAATGTTATGAAATGGGTTTCCTTGTTCAGTCATTTTTGTAGAATATTTGGATGGTTTTCGTGCCCTTTTGGCCAAGCAGTATTATGTTATCTTCTGTTGTATACTATATTTAATGTGTTTTACTTTTATAATGCAGTCTAACATTCTGGCATAATATTATTTCCTGCAACTCAACTGTGCATGCTATTTTAGGATTTTTCCTTTAAATATATTGTAAAGATAATTTTCATTTCCGACAGAGTTTTCCTTCTTCTTTTAGGAGCAGTGATTCTATAAATTCTTTTACAGTTAAAGATGATGGCTGGACCATCTAAGCCTCTGTCCGCATATATCATAGGTTTGGATGAACGATCAGTTCTGGGGTCTAGGGTTTCTACCCTGGACCCTGAACTAAAAATTTACTTCCAGTTTAAAATATATTTCCCAAACTAATAGTCCATAACTATGGTTTCATTCTTTTCTTGTTTTTCCATAACGATTAGGCTTAATCAACAACATCTTCCTAGAGTCTCTTTACAGAACCACTCACATTTGACAGTTCTACAGTTAAGCCATAATTTTGAAATAAAATAAATAGACATGCACATTGTACAATAATTCTTTCCTTATTGTAATACACATTTTCCCAATCTTGAAATATTTGGATCTAATTTAGTCCTGTATTAAATCTGCCTGAATATAATATCTGCATTAAATACAATTTGTTTACATATCTCGTTTTGGGCTCTGCTGATGATGTCCTCCCTACCATAAGAGAGGCGATTACGTCCTCATCTTCCCCCATGATCCACACCTGAGATGAGTAGGTTGACAGAGATTTCAATAGAGACCTCGGGACCCCAAGTCCAGTGTTCTTTTCCATAAATCTTCAGGAATGTTGAGTGTTTCCACTGGTCACTACCGCTCAGGAAATATTCACTCTCTTCCTTTCCTCTTTCTTAGCCTCAGAACATAACCCCTTTTCCTCATTGGGATGTACCTTTATCCTTAAAGGAAAAGGTAATTTTCTGAACTGTTCAACCTCTTCTCAGTTCTTGGAATACTTTTACCATCAGTATTTTTCACCTTTATGGAACCATTTTTCCATAACTAAATTTTATTTTCAACAGAATAAAATCAATTCATGTTCATCAAGTAATATTTCTCAAAATAAATAAAATGTTTTAGTTTCTTTAAAAAAATAAAATGACATAATAACTAGTTAGCACTTAAGCTAGTTGTCACAACTTCCCCTCTAGAAGTAAACACTATCTTCGGTGTTTCACTCCAGCTCAACAAACAATTTTGGATAAGCCTCACGAAAAAATCCCTCATCTTCCCAGGTAGCCTCATCCGAGCTGAGGTGCTTCCACTGCACTTTAACTTGGGTGATGGCCCACCTCCGGAGCATTATTTCTCTCTGGTCGAGTATATGCTGAGGTTCAACCAAAAATTTGCCGTCCGGCTCGACCTGAATGCTTTTCCAGTGAATTACATGCTTCGAGTCATGCACGTATCGCTTTAGTAAGGATACATGGAACACATTGTGCACTCGAATATGGTTGGGTAAGGCCAATCGGTATGCCACAGGCCCCACCCTTTCCAATATCTAGAAAGGTCCACAGAACCTGGGAGCCAACTTGGCACAGGAGGCCCACCTTAATGTGCTCTTCTTTGGTTTAATCCTTACATACACATGATCACCCACTTCAAATTCTCGATAAGTCCTCTTCTTATCTGCATATAGCTTCTTCCAATCTTGAGCAGCTCTTAGATTTTTTCTAATCTTTCTTACTTTCGATTCCATCCCAGCTAGCATTTCCGGTCCAAGCATCAACTTAGTTTCAAGGCTACTCCAATTGATAGGAGTGCGGCATTGTTGTCCATATAAAGCTTCGAAGGGGCTCATCATAAGAGACTCTTGATAACCATTGTTGTAGGCAAATTCTACCAAGTGCAAATATTCTTCCTATTTTGTTGGCTGTTGCATCACGTACATGCACGACATATCCTCCAAGACTTGGTTTACCCGCTTGGTTTGTCCATCCGTCTGAGGATGATAAGCGGTGCTGAAATTTATTTGGGTTCCCAGACCTATAAATAAGGTCTTCCAGAATTCTGAAGTAAACTTCATATCCCTGTCCGATATGACAGTCTTTGGTATTCCATGCAGTCTAAAGATCTCTCTCATAAATATATCTTCTATTTGCACAGTTTTGTAAGTACACTGTATCGGTATAAAATGTGTTGCCTTGCTAAGTCTATCAACCACTAACATAATGGAGTAATTGTGCTTCTTTGATCTTGGTAAACTAGTAATGAAGTATAGAGATATAACTTCCCATTTCCATTCAAGTACTTGTATGGGCTGCAACAATCTGGTTGGATGTTGATGCTCCACCTTAACCTGTTGAAACTCCAGACATTTTTTTAAATATTCTGCAATGCTTTTCTTCATACCAGGCCAGAAATATACCTTTCTAATTGCGGTCAACATTTTCTGGTATCCTGGGTGTCCTGAATAATTGCTACGGTGATATTCATTCATGAGAAACTCCTTCAAATCCATTCGATTTGGAATATATATCTTTTCTTTGAAGGTTAACAATTGATCTTTGTTGATTCCATAGTCAAAAGGGTTTTCTTCCCTTCTGGCCTCCTCCATTTGTTGCCATAAAAACCGGTATTCAGGATCCCTTCGGGCTTCCTCTTCTACTTGATCTAAAAATTTACATTCAAACTGGTTATAGCAAAGTTCATAAACACAATGCAATTTTCTGCTTAAGGCATCCGCCACATGGTTTTCTTTACATTTTACATGTTGAATATCAATGTCAAACTCACTTAGGAAGGCATTCCATATTGCCTAACGAGAGTTTAGATCAACTTGCTTAAAGTAGCTGGTTAGGCTGTTGTGGTTGGTTTTTAACACAAACATTTTTCCTAGCAAGTAGTGCCTCCATACCCGGAGTGCATGCACTACCACTGTTAGCTCTAATTCATAGGCTAAGTATCTCTGTTCATGATCTTTTAACTTTCTTGATTCATAGGAAACCCCTTTTCCTTCTTGTGATAAAACTGCCCCAACTCCTTTACAAGCATCGGTACAAACCTCAAACTCTTTGTTGGAGTCGGCTACCCTCAACATCGGGGCAGTGGTCAATAGATGTTTTAATCTTTCAAAATTGTTCTGGCATTCATTCCACTTAAATACTTTTCCCTTCCTTTGCAAGGAAGTAATTGGAAAGGAAATTTTGGAGAACCCCTCAATGAACCGTCGATAGTATCCAACCAATCCCATAAAGGATCAGATATCTACTACATTTTGAGGAATTTGCCATTCCATAATCGTCTTAATTTTCTCTGGGTCAACCGCTATTCCCTCCATGGAGATAACATGGCCTAGATACTGGATTTATTCCTTGAAGAAGTCACATTTGTTGAAATTCGCATATAGCTGATGTTTTCTTAACATCTCCAATACTATTCTTAAGTGCTCGTGCTCTTCCATATTCTTTGAATAAATTAAAATATCGTCGATGAATATCAACAAAAAATTGTCCAAAAAGGGGTGAAATATACCATGCATGAGCCTCATAAATGTTGTTGGTGCATTAGTTAAACCAAAAGGTAATACCACAAACTCATAATTCCCGTATCTGGTATGGAAATAAGTCTTGTAGATATCCTCGTATTTTATCCGGATCTAGTGGTACCCAGACCTTAAGTCTATTTTTGAAAATATTGTGCCCCCCTTCACCTGATCAAACAGGTCATCAATCTGAGGTAAGGGATATTTATTTTTGACGGTCAATTTATTGAGATGTCTATAATCCATTATCATTCACATGGTTCCATCCTTCTTCTTTACAAACAACACTGGTGCTCCCCAAGGGGACACACTTGGTCGAATGTACCCTTTGTCCAACAACTCCTGCAATTGAATTTTTAATTCAGTTAGGTCTGAAATACTCATTCGATATGGGGCCCTTGAAACTGGTGATGCTCCTGGCATTAACTCAATAGTGAAATAAATATCTCTTCTTGGAGGTATACCTGGTACATCTTTTGGAAACACATCCATGAAGTCTTGTACTACTGGTATGTTCTTCATCATAGGAGTCTTCTCCTTGGAATTAGCAAAACCCACTTGGATGGCATATATCTGACATCCTTTCCTAATATATTTGTTCATTTGGGATGTTGTAATAGGACACAGCTATAGTGGTTTCTTGATTCCTTGAATCTCTTTGCGAGTTCCATATTGCATCCTATAATATATAATATTTTCTTTAAAATCCACCAATGTCCAATGTTTCTCCAACCAATCCATGCATAGTAGTACATCATAGGATCCTAATGACAGTATACTCAGATCCACATTTAACTGTCGGTTTCCAATTTCCAATGTACAATTTGGAATTTTTGCACTTACTTTTCTTTTTGCTCCAGTGGCTAGCTGTACCAGCCAGGGATTTTTGAATTTCTAACTTTGTAATTTACATAATTCTACTATTTTTTGGTTTACATAACTTAAACTTGCACCTAGGTCAACCAAAATAGACACATGCTGCGAAAGTAGCTTACCTTCCAACTCTATCATCGTTGGTTGATAATATTCCTGACGATCTTCCAATGCTGCGTTGATTCTGGGTATAATTCGGGCTACATCTCCCACTGTAGAAGCTTCTTGCAGATTAACAACCATTTCACTTCTCCCTCATTGTGGGAAATTTTTGTAGTAATGAGCCTCGCCGCACCCTCAACACTGTAGAGGTGGTTTCAGGGCTTGTCCTTGTTATGGTTTGTTGGAAGCCTCTACAGGCCTCTCTTCTTTAGGCCATCGAGTTCTTTGGTTGTTCCTTCCAAACTATTTGCTCACTGAATTCCATGCAAAATTCTTAAAGTTATTATTCCTAGCAATTTTTAAATTTGAACTACTTTTTTGTCTTTTTCTTAGCTGCCAATTTTTGCCCAATTCTCCTTTTGCCTTGGACTGCTGGTAATACATTCTTTCCTTCCAAATATCTTCGTCCATGGTCCTTGGATTCACGAATTCAATTCGTTCTTTCATGTGGGTTGGAAAACTGCTTAAGAACCGTTGAACCTTAGCATTTTCATCCCTTAGATAAGAAACGTATCTTAGTAGGGAAGTGAACTTGGTTATGTACACATCCATCATCATTTGACCCAAATTCAAATCATGGAATTCTTTGGATTTTTCATCATAGAAACGTTCTGTTAGGTATTTGTCTTTAAAGTATTGCTGGAACGAATCCCATGTCATGTCTTGATCTTCAATGTTGCAGACATTCTTTACTTCCTCCCACCACAGGGTGGCCTTTTCTCTCAATTGATAGATGGCCAATATGGCTTTAAGATTGCTGATGTACTCATAAAATTGGAAGTACTTGTTCATATTAATCAACCATGCTTCAACCACCTCTTCCACTTCTCCATCAAACGTAGGTGGTTTTATCTTTCGGAACTCACCTTGTAGTTCTACCTTTTGTTTCTCAATTTCTTGTTGTTATGACACATTACTAGACTCAGCCTCATTGTAATTTTTGTTCTTGTTGCTTCACTATGAATGGCTTCTTTCCACTCTATCAGTGGTTTGGTCCTTGGCTTGTCGTTCATTTTCTTCCTGCATGTCTCTATCGGGACTGGGTTGTAACACTCCCTGATTCTGTTTGTCAGAAAGGCTCTTAAGTATCCTTTCCTGTTCTTGCATCAAGCATTCATTGTCACTCCTCACCTGAACCATTTCTTCCTGCAACTTCTGCACAATACTTAGCAGTACACTGGTCTGGTGGTGCTGCTCCTCCAACAGTCTACTGGTGCTGATCCACACTCAGCTGAATCCAGACTTCAGGATTCATTTTCGGTTGGGTTTGGGGTGTAGGTTCCTCTGCATTCCGAGGTGTTTTTTGTATTGATCCTCTTCTCATATTGTCTTCTCCAATATTATTACTTTTTTGTGCATCATTTATACACACAATTTATCATGTTAGGTGACCCCTAGGGTCCCAACATGCGAACGCTGCTCTCATTCCACTTGTAACGTACATAAAAATAAAAATAAAAAAATTCTTACTATATTACCCTACCTATTATTTGAACTAATTATTAATATATAATGAAAACCATTAGATTATCTATCCTGCATACATGTGATTGTTCTATTTCAAACATTATAACATATCGTTATACAACTTATGGGTTTAACACAACCCGAGACTCTCATTTGAGCCTACTTGATATTGGTATTTATTAAATCCAATTACCCAATTATTAATGTTTGGAAGGACAGGACATAATTGTAAATCTTTATTTGTTGATTTAATCTTATGGCTTATGTCTCATCAGAGATCCTTAGCATTTATTTAGGCCTACAGTTTGTACACGTTTTCAGGATTTGTCTTTGCCATATGAGAGCACCTCTTTGCCCATCCACCATTCAATTGGAAATCTCAGGATTGAAGGCAGAGGATTAAGAGGAAATGGCTTAGGGTGATGCCCTCGCAAACCCTAACCACCTTTTCTCATTTCATTGTTTGGTTTCACTAGGTGGCTCGTTTGCAACTTTTGCGGCGGGTAGATACCTTACTCCAGTACGGATTCAAGTGTCTTTGGCCACGACCTGCTAAGTTGGGTGTTTTATAAGATGCTTTTGGTTTGCTTCTACAGAGAATCGGTTCTTCTCTGGTTAGCCGCTTCGCATTATTCTTAGAAGTTGCGTTAATGCCTCCACCTTGGCCATTTCAATGCTTACAGGGTTTTAATTGTATCTTCTAGTCTTTCACAGGGTTTGGGTGCCTTTTCCAACATCAAGGTGCTCCAGTTCCCTAAGTAGAGATACCCTCCACTGCGACATGTAATTATGGTGCTCGGTTTGTTTTCCTCCGTTTATGGTAGCACCAGTTGAGTTTCCGTTTAGCTCAGGCTCTGTCGCGAGGTTTTAAAACTTGAACCTTCTTCTTTTGGTTCCCCCACAGCTTGAGTCTCGGACCGGCGGAGAAGGTTTTCACAGTTATGCAACCCTCCTCGTTCTTCTTTTAATAAATTAAGGACTACACTTGTTTTTAAATGGGTCTTTGCTATCATCCCTGATTTGTGTTTGATTTGGTGCAGGTAATCCCCTTAGACTGAAAGCCCAAGGATTCCCACAACATTCTCTTTCTCATTCAAGGTTCTAAGTCTGCTACGAGTTACCTTGATGCTATCTTTGCCTTATCAGGTATTTCGCTTTAGTTCTCTCTTGGAGTGCAGAGAGACCCGTCCTAATTTCTGAGTCAAGTAGCCTTTTTCTTGCTAGATCTCGACTTGAGTGCTATGGCCATCGAGCCGACTGGGTTGCCCTTGTTTTAAATGGCTCTGCCTACTCGACATCCTTGCATGCAATTTCAATCTGTGTATTGTTTATTTGGTTTCCAGTCCCAAATTATTTTGAAGGAATTTAATTGTGTACAATGAGACTTTGTTTACATAATCCATGAAACTTATTGGAGAGTTACCGTCCTCCTCAGTGTGTAATTTATGAGGGGTTTCATGCATGTTTTTCCCATGCAACACTAGATACAATTTTCCCTTTTGATATTGTGTTTACCCTATGGGGTTTATCTGTGTATATGTTTTGAGCTTTACTGAACCTATAATGTTATGAAATGGGTTTCCTTGTTCAGTCATTTTCGTAGAATATTTGGATGGTTTTCATGCCCTTTTGGCCGAGCATTATTATGTTATCTTATGTTGTATACTATATTTAATGTGTTTTACTTTTATAATGCACTCTAACATTTTGGCATAATATTCTTTCCTACAACTCAACTATGCATGTTGTTTCAGGATTTTTCCTTTAAATTTGTAAGGATAATTTGTGTTTCCAACAAAGTTTTCCTTCTTTTAGGAACAATAATTCTATAAATTCTTTTAAAGTTTAAGATGATGGCCAGACCATTAAGCCTTTGTCCATGTATATCATAGGTTTGGAGGAACGATCATTTTTGGGGTCTAGGGTTTCCACCCTGGACCCTGAACTAACAATTTACTTCTGGTTTAAAATATATTTCCCAAACAAATAGTCCAGAATTGTGGTTTCATTCTTTTCTTGTTTTTCCATAATAGTCAGGCTTAATCAACAACATCTTCCTAGAGTCTCTTTACACAGCCACTCACATTTGACAGTTCTACAGTTAAGCCATAATTTTGAAATAAAATAAACAAACATCATCTTCCTAGAGTCTCTTTACACAGCCACTCACATTTGACAGTTCTACAGTTAAGCCATAATTTTGAAATAAAATAAACAAACATGAATTATAATAGACATGCACAATGTACAATCATTCTTTCCTTATTGTAATACACATTTTCCCAATCTTGAAATATCTGGGTCTAATTCAGTCTTGTATTAAATCTGACTATCATATCTGCATTAAATACAACCTGTTTATATCTCGTTTTGGGCTTTGCTGATGATGTCCTCCCTACCATAAGAGAGGCGATTACGTCCTCATCTTCCCCCGTGCTCCATACCTGAGATGAATAGGTTGACCTCGGCACCCCAAGTCCAGTCTTTTTTTCCAGAAATCTTCAGGAATGCTGAGTGTTTCCACTAGTCACTACCAGCTCAGGAAATCTTCACTCTCTTCCTTTCTTCTTTCTTAGCCTCAAAACATAACCCCTTTTCCTCGCTAGGATGTACCTTTATCCATGAAAAGGTGACTCTCTGAACTGTTCAACCACTTCTCAGTTCTTGGAATACTTTTCCCATTAGTCTTTTTCACCTTTATGGAACCATTTTTCCATAACTAAATTTTATTTTCAACAACATAAAATCAATTATTCATGTTGTAATCTTTCTCAAAAGAAATACATGTTTTAGTTTCTTTAAGAAAATAAAATGACATAACAACTAGTTAACAAGTAGTAACAACTAGTTAACAAGTAGTTAGCACCTAATCCAGTTGTCACATGGCCCTAATGAAAAATCACTTCTCTCCTAAATATATAATTTTAACACAAATAAAGTATCGAATTGTATTTGTGAGGAAACATCTGTGAAATAATATTTGTGAGAAAGGATTTTGGGAGCTTGAGAAGTGGAAAAATAATTTTGTGGGAAAGGATTTCACAGTACCAAGTGTGGTATATTTTTAGGTTTGATTTAGTTTTCTCCTGCATGTTATATTTTTTCTACTTTTTTTTTTAACCTTTTTATCTACTTAGACTCCATGGATGCTAATCACCACCATTTCCCATTGGAATGGTTAACAGAGTCAATTTTTTTTTATAATTTTTTTCACACAATTGAGTGTACATTGCATAAAAATATAATTATATTTAAAATAATTTATTTGTGTTAAAGATTATTCAGAGTCATAGTGGATAGCTGTATATTGAACTGTAATTTCCACTAATCATGAAACACTTATATAATGTTTCATTTTGTAAATTTAAGTTTCTAATTTATTTTGATTTGAAGCCAATGTCTATCTTTGCTTTCACTATTGGACTTAGTAAACATAGTAAGATTTTGTTTTATAATTTTTTTCACACATGAATATTATTGTAATTATGGTATGGATGGCTCTAAAAATCAAAATATATCTGCAATTTGTAATTACACTTTAATAAATTACCATTGCCTCTGCACCAAAACTAATATAGAAATATTTGCATCATTTGTTTGTGTCATTCTAGAAAATATCTATATTTCTATTAATCTTGTTATAGTTTGTCTAAAAATTCCATTCCATTCACAAATTGTCATTAATTTTGTTGTTGTTTGTTTGCAAGTGTCATTTAATTCACATATTGATGTTAGTGTTCCAATCTTCTATTCAATAAATATATATGTATAAACACAGAGATATCATTGATGGATTGATTGTGGATTCAAACCAATTACAAGGCCAATTTCCTAAATTACAAGTTTGTCTTCAAAATTAATTCAGGTTCTCAACTTAATTTCTTTTCGCTAAGTTTTAGTCTACATTTTCCGATGTCGCCTCAAACTCTGGTTTGGTTCTCTCTGTCCCGACTCTTGACTCTAGTAGGGGAATTTCTTTGTCAAAAGTTTTCACAATAGCCTCAAAGGTTTCAAGGTGCAAACATTTATTAGTTGCTTGTATTCTTGTAATAAGTTGTTAGATATTAATGATATAATGTTTGTGTTTGTGTTGGTTTTCTTTTATGAGGAAAAAGAAAAAATAGTATATTTACTATTTCAAACAAAATTATATACTTATTATATTTACTATTTACTAACAGAATTATATTTATTATTTCAAATATAAATTGTATACTTACTATATTTATTATTTAATAACAGAATTGGAGTTACTTATAATGATTACACTATTTTATTCTCTTGTTGATACCTTTCATCATTTTATACAAAAACAATATATATATATATATATATATATATATATATAACAAAAATCTTTGAAATACCATAATTTTTTCACCCAACACCATGAGTATACTTATGAGTCATGATGATGGCATTCGAGGCATCTTTTTCGCTTGAAAACAAATCCACCAACCACTTTGAAATTGAATTTATAATTACTTATTTTATAGTTTGTAGATTTGATAGAGCTAGAATAAATTTAGGTTGATAAATATAATTTGTAAAATTAAATAATATTAGTAATTTTTTTTTTTGCATGAAAACAAATCCACCAACCAATTTGAAACTGAATTTATAATGTTTTTATTTTATAATTGGTAGATTTGATAAAGTGAGAATGAATTTAAGTTAATAAATATAATTTGTAATTAAATTAAATAATACTAGTAAAAGTAAATATTACAAGTAATAGAATTAATACTTTTAAAATAAAACCGTCAATTTTTTTTGTATGGGTAAAGACACTGGTCAAATTTAACCCCACATGATTCTTTCTAATAGAAAAGGGAGTTGTTTTTAGTGTGACTTTTTGAAGTTTGAGGTGCCGGAATCCGGTGAAAAATTTTGAGGTAAAATCTTGATTTTTGTTATTCAAACTGGTTTTTTGACTCTATATATGGATTCAACACCCTCAAAAACCTCTAGGCACTTCGATTGTCCAAAGTTAGCAATCAAACTTCTCTTTTCAATAAATACCTGCGAAAATTTAGAGAAATTACACTGTAAAAAATCACCATAAAAACCTTCAAAAAGTTGCACTAAAAACTACTTAATAGAAAAGTAAATGCTCACACCAAACATCTAAATTTCTTATTAAGTGTGACCAAAACAAAATTAAACACTCATACTGAAAATTAAATGCTCACACCAAACACGTAAATTTCTTATTAAGACTGACCAAAACAAAATTAAACACTCATTCCAAACACAAATTTTATAACAAATAATTAAATACTCGTACCAAATACCTAAATTTCATAGCAATCCAGGCAAAAGACAAAAATATGGAAAAGCCCATGAGAATCAGACAAATATATGGAAAATCCCACAAGAACGATTCGTAATAGTTTGCTAAAAGGATTGAACTATCGGTACATAATGTACGGTATGACTTTTAAAACGAAATTGTATGTGGAAAAGATTTGGCCGGATCATCTTCCCTCATGAACGACGTGTCATTTTACTTTCTTTGATGATGACAAGAAACCGCTAAATTTACATCAAATTTCAATGTAGTCAACAATGACTGCAACAAAAATTTCGAATTTCAGCCTTTGTCATCTATCTTACTAATGATGAAAAGGGAGCAATGTAGAAAATGTTAAATTAAAGGTTATTATGTCAAAGATGAGAACTCTCATGGTCATTGTTATAATGTAGAATATATTAAATTAAAGGTTATTATGTCCATGATGATAACACTCATGGTCATTGTTATAGGTTAAATTTTCTGGTAAGCATCAAAGATTATCATAATTAGTTAATATTAATGAGTTAATTTTTATAAATATGTAATGATTTATTAGTATTATTTAAAAATAAATTATTAGTGATTTTTAAAAATATATTTTTGGATGATTAATTTAGTGATTATTTATTTATTTATTTATTAAGAAAACTCAGAGTTAAAAATAGTTTTAAAATTTATTACATAAGAAAAAAAAAGTTTAAATTTAAATAATATTTATAAAAAATTATTGTTTTTTGGAATCTTGTAAATGCTACTTCCAATAAGATTATATGCTTTTGAATAATATTTAATCTTGATATCTCTTACACATATATTTTTAATTAGTTGGACAATAATTATATTAAATTTCAACAAAATGATATAGAAGTCTTTCTATAGGTAGTTGGCTTGTAGCTAACACTAAAGTACTAGCACAAAAATATGACTGAGGTTCATATAAATTTTCTAATAATAATTAGAAAAATAAAAAGCAAAAAGACAAAGTGAACGTTAAAAAGCTTAATAATCTACTTAAAAACTATGAGTTTGCATCTCTTATGATTATAGCTTTGCTACTATTACTATGCATATGAGAATTTATAACTGAGACCATTTCTCTAAGGTGATTCCACCTAGATGGTTTTTGGGACTTCATTGTCCTCCTTAGAGTTCGAGAACTCTAGATTTGCTAAATTCTTGGCCAACACCCAAACTTTATCATTGAGCTTCCACATATGTTCCTAAGCTTCATTAATGCAAAATAGAATCGCCTATTGAATTTATGAGTGTTCAACCAATACTTTTCCACTATTATTTTTAGCTGCTAATACAAATCAGTGGTCTATACATAGTCTCTCTAGTTCTGGTATTCTCAGTAGCTAGAACTCAATTTCCCACCTCTTCTTCTACTTTAGTGTCATAGGTGGACCACCTTTCAATCTTTTCTTCTCTTTTTGCATTTTGAATTTTCCTTCTAATTTCAAGGGAGAGGGGGAGTGCTTTGCATACATGTGGAAACTGAATATTCTACCATCTATTGGGCTCTTAAACTCGTATGGTCGGGTGTTCCCCTTCATCCTCGATGACCCCTGAACCTAGAAATTCAAGGCATTACTACATAGGGATTAGGAAAACTTGAGAAACTATAGCCTAAAGGGATAAAGGCTATTCTAAGACATAATCAGAGAGGGTGGAAAAAATAGAGAAACAGAGAGTAGTAGAACCAAAGGAGCCTCAACCAAATGAAACCCAAAGATGATCCCATGCAAAGAGAGAGACCCAAGAGAATGAGGAGATCCACCAACTATCTTAAGTATCTAACTAAGGGGGAAATGAAAGAATGTTTTACTAATAAACTAAAGCAAGAGCCTACATCTCCTAGTTTAAAATTAGAACAAGAATCAATGCCTACAAGGTGTACCAGGCCCTTAGAATGTGTTGGACGGAGACGAAAAAATTACGATCAAAAGCTTCAACATCTATACTAATAGTGGCAATCAATTTATCCCCAACTAGGAAAATAGTTTCATTTCAAACAAAAAAAAGGATCGAAGCACATAAAAGAAAAAATAGCAACTGCTTAGAGAGCCATTACCCCAAGAAACACCCAACGTTTTAAAAAAATACTTTTGAAGAATAATTGTGTGTCAAAGGATTATCAATGTTTCATGAGAGACCTGGTATGAATATGAAACCTTCGAGCTCCCATGAGGGTTGAACCAAAGTGGAAAGGTACTGAGAGTTTTGTCCAAACCTAGAGTAGAGCCTTCCTTTTCCCTCATGGAGTCAACACTAAAACCAAATCCCACAACTAAACATGAACCACTTATATGAACCAATGAAAGACAACGATAACAAAAGCCCAAGCTCCATAACATAGACTCATAATAACAAAAATATTTCCTCCAACTAGAAAGAGGTTTGTTGGGCTATATGTCATTTAAAACTGCCAAGAGAAGAAAAAGCTAAAAGAATCGAAAGCTAAAAGGAAAATTATGCCAAAATATAACCAATTTCCTAAACAAAGAACTCTATATGATAACAACTATCCAAAACTTCACCCCCTCCTCACCCTGAGAGTTGTACCATCATATACCACACATGCACATTAATAATTTCTAGCAAGAGAGGTCACCAAAATCATGTTCGAGACAAATGCCAACATCATTAAACTCAATATTTAATATGCATGAACCATCTCCTCGTACTATAGCAAGGGAGTGGATTTTCTATCTCTTACTAGAATTTCCTATCACATATGTTAACTATTTTCATTCTAGCATTTCCTATCACATCCATTAACTATTTTCATTCTCATCATCATATATGAAGGATCGTAATGAGAACCTTAATCGTAAAAATATATATATTTACTATTTACAATCACATAAACTAATGCATTATAAAAATTACATTCTTAAAAAATAAACCACTACAAATATGATAAATAATAATTTAAATAAAGAATTATTTAATGAAAGTTGGTATAGTTTAATGTCATTATCATAGTGATTGTTATATTATCCCCTTTACCATTACATAACTTAATATGGTATTATTTTTAAGGAAATAACCAAATACCACATTTATATATATATAACTTCTTCCTTTTTGCGATAATTTTTTTTTCATTATATTTTCATGCTAAAAGTTACATTAGGATACATCAAGTCTTCAGTAAAACTAAGCATCACAGGCTTTGGAGAATCTAGGAGCATAACTCTACATAAAAGGAAGCTTAGAGGAGAGTCAAGACAACTAGTGTCTGTGGTTATTGGCGGCACAAAAATGGAAAAAAGACGAGTATCAGAAGAATACATCATGGAGGAGGATCGGGAGGAAACACAAGAGGTGCAACAAAAAGGGCTACTCGATCGTGAATATGATAATAAATGTGCTCCACTTGGATTTCCAGAGCTCGGAGGTGATTGTTGGAGCGTCGATGCTGGCCCCAGAGACTCTCCAGAGCATCTAGAGTCTCATTCTGCATGTGTTGGAGGTCATTGATGTAGGTGATAAGTTCATTCCTTTCCTCATACTGTTGTTATTGCATAGTGTCTATACTGAGTTGTGTGTTGTAATTGGGACGCTATCGACTCCAAGGTGACTGGGGATTGGGCTAGGGATACAACTATGGGCACCGCTGAGTGTTGGCTCTCTATTGACACAGAGTCAGAGCTAGGATCCCAAGATGATTGTCTCTCCTCCATGCGACGACCTAATCCACCCCTTCTTGCTCGACCTCGCTGCCACGACATGCAACCAAAACCTCCACCCCAGGCTGCTCTGAAACTGAGCGAAACCTCTCTTCTAAGACAAGAACCCAATGTCGAATTCAAACTATAATTATGAATAAAAACACTGCTTAACCGACCCAGGACGTCAGACTGCTGAAGACCACTAGGGGTAGGCCTGCATGGCGGGACCGCCCATTCAATTCCACCGTAAAATTTGTTGTAGGAAGACACACACCAAGATGTCGGGTCCTCCAAGCTCCTCTCGAACTGAAACCATCAACCCTCATCATCCTCTCCCACGAGCTTCAAGACCCATATAGTGTCAGTTAACCAGAAATAGAAATAAATATAGTAACATTTTTCCCTAAAATAAAAATAAATATAAGAATATTTTTCCCGATTAAACATATTTAATCAATAAAATTTGAATATTTTGTAAATATTGAATTAAAATATTAAATGATAAAGGTTACGATATTCTTTATAAATTTGAGCAATTTTAATTTGTATTAAATAATTTTGTGATAAATTAACATTTTTGGATAAAAGAAATCTATTCCCAAAATACTTGGGATGAAAGATTCTGTAACTATGCGATATTAAGAGGGTTAAGATAAAAAACACTTTCACTTGGATTGCCAGGTTCTTATTCACATCCGTTCTCATTTCCAAAACACATGCCACAGTATCAGTCAACACAATTATACTGACATAAGAATGCTTCTCTCCCTCCTCTTTGATTATAGAAATAAATATTAAAAAGTATCGACTAATCTCTTCCTTTCTTAATGTCTAATAAACCTTATTGGTCTTAATAAGCGCTAACCACCACCATCATCATTATGTAAATATATGCATTATAATTTAAATGTTTTATTTTATGTTTTTTTATCTGCATGGTCTTTTTTTTTTTTAAATTGTAAATAAATTATGTTGTTACATAAATATAAAGCATTCTCTTCTTTTTATATTAATGCATATTTATTATTTAGACTCGTGCTAGATTTAAAATTACATAAATTCTTTTAAATTTTGGATTTTTCCTCTATATTTTATATCTAAAATTTTATTAAGTTATAAGTATAAAATCATACTCATATTATGACATTTTATTTAATACAATTGAAACTATTTATACACCGAAAAAAAATACATTTTAAATAACTAAAATTACATTCTTAAACAAAACTATATAACCAAATTCCAAAACCACCTTTACATAATAATAATAAAACAAACCAAATCTTTTGCCACACAAGATACTCTGGATAGATACTGTCGCAGGCTCACCATAAAGGGCTGAAGTGGCAAAATAATCTGGTTAGATACTGCCCAGGCTCACCATAAAGGGCTGAAGATATCGATATATAGGGGAGAGTTGTCTAATCTTGTGCAGGGACCAGTAATTGTTATAGTACTGGTCCCATCAACCCACCAAAAATAGACATATATGCAACCAATAATTAAACAGAATAAAATAACATGAAGTTCAAATATATATTAAATTATGTTCAAAATTTCCCAAGTCATTGATTGGGCCCACATGTGTCCATAAATAACCCACAACTGTCCATAAATAGCTTAATAAGTATCAAGATTACAAATCCCAACATTTAAACTAGAAAACTCATAAAACCATTTCTCCTTCCAAAATGGTCAAGTCAATAAGTACAAAAAGCCAGTCACTTCAACCCATCTGATCAGCTCTGATGCTGTGTATGAGAAGTAAATATCAATACCTGCTCATAATAAAAAGAAATGTATGTCAACCATAACTGCTGTGTTATTCAACATTTAAACCCATTGTGTTCAATAAATGACACCCACCCCATAACAACATTTAAACCCACTGTGTACAATAAATGACACCCACCCAATAAATTCAATAAATGATTTTCTATCAAAACAGATCAAACACATGGATCAACAAAAACAAATTCTCAGCCATTAGATCACATCAAATTCAATCCTGATCACACATGCAAAATGAAGCCATTGCAATCCATGTCCATCATTGTCACCAATAAAATTCAACTGCAAATAACTATAAAAGAAGTTCAACCACTGTTGAAGTTACATTTTTCAGTTTCAAGTTATTCACCAGCCTTGGAGACAATCCAGCACAAAACACACCCAACCTTGGAGACAAGGCAGACAGAACACACCCCAAAACAGAACACAGTATATTCAGGTTAGTTTACATCCTTCTTACAATTTTATTTTAATTTTTGAGTCTTTATTTCAGCTTTCTTACACTTTTATTTTCATTTCTGACTCTCAGTTTTCAGTGATTTATGAGTCTTTATTTCAGTTATTTCTGACATTCATCCATAATACTAGACAACTTAAATGTTCTGGATCACAATTCTGTGGAAATTAGACACAGGTCCCAAACTCATAGATACAAACTGAAAGAGCAACACAGAATTTTCTAAATCCACGTTAATGAACTAAGGTATGTTATTTACTGCTATAGGTTCATTGAACTAAGGTATCTTGTTTACAACAGCATATCTACAGTAATTCAGGTAATACAAGCTCTTACCAAGGTGTCCAGTATTCATCTAATCAATCTAATCACATAGAGCGAGTATCAAACAATTAGAAAGGTTATACTGGTCAATATATGCCTGCAAATTTTATAGAAAAATGTATCCAAAAACACTATATTTTTGTAGAAAAACCCACCCTGCGTGTACACTACAATTTTTGTAGTCTCCATTCTAGGATGTATCAAACAATTGGAAAGGTTATACTGGTCAATATATGCCTGCAAATTTTATATTAAAAATGGCAGGTCAGCATGAACAATCAAGTTATAAGAGACCTTTCAGATAATAGTCTCAAGTTAGACCTTTCAGATAAAAGTCTCAAGTTGTTGGGTTGATCAAACTATCTAAAATTAGTTTGTCGTCAGAACCTGTTAAAGTTTGTCCAGAGGATTTGGTCACTTTATCCAAACAATTTTAGTATCTCCTACTTCCCCATTTGCCTTCGCACTCAACATAAATACAAAAAGAAAGGCAGATGACTAGCTAGCCAAAGAGGCAAAACCTAATTGTGTGAATGAAGTCAAATGGAGGGGTTTAAAGGGCACATATCTTCAAAGTAATGAAAAGATCTAGGGCTACATGAGACCGGTCAAAAGCAAAGCCAGACTTCAAAACAAAAAACTACTTTGCTGCCAAAGAATTGCCAGGAAAATAACATCTTATTGCTAAACCCTGAATGTAATTGTGAAGCCACCTGCATAGGTGTAAAGCACACAAACCTTGAAAACATCTCAGAGGCCTAAGGTCATGTCCAATCAAACAAGTACAGCCAGGCTGTATAAAAGCCAACTACTCCGCGACAAAGAATTCTGTGTAAAACAACAGCCTAAATGAGCTGCTATTAAAGAAGTAGTAACAGAAACAAGTGCACCTGAGAGAGTTCCTCGCATGCTTAACTCTGAATTTTGGGCCAAAACAAATAGGATTAAAGAGGTGGTGCGCAGCTCTGTAATCCTAGCATGTGATTTGAATATTTTTTTTAAGCTCCTAATGACAAGAGGAGCCATAGGGTGCAAGAAAATGGGAAGTCCCCACTGATGCAACTGCACACTAAGTAGATTAACTTCAGTTTTGTGACCAGTGAAGTTATTGTTGACTCTACCTTATCTTCTCTTGGAACGGAAGTGCATTTCTAGACAATGTAATTTCAATGTAGCTCTGCCATATTTTTGATACTTTACTTTAAACTTATTGTCAAATCTTGCCAAATGTATGTTTTAACTTTTAGTACTTTTACAACCAAATGGCATGGAGCAAACATAATCATAAATTTTGGTTATGTAACTTCCCACTTTCAACTGGCTACAAACAATTTGTTATGCATTCAAGTAAGACTAGAGCCCCCAAGGCAACTTATAGGATGAATTTATAAATATTCATGATAAAAACACTAAAATTTTTGTAGAAAGACCCAACTGGATAAAAAACACTACAATTTTTGTAGAAAAACCCACCCTGCGTGTACATATACAGAATTGAATTCGTACCTTTGGCAACTGTCTATAGCCTCCAAAATGTTTTGAAACCTCTCCATACCAAGAAAGCTGCTCCTTGTTTCCAAATATAGTCATGGTATATGTATGAATTTATATAGCTAAGACAACAATGACCTTGGAAAATATTACAATTGATTGGAGATCCACCGTGTAAAGTTTGGCTCAGAAGTCAGGTACTCCAACACAGGGCAGGATCGATCATGTTTAGCCTTTACACTGGAATTTCTTGCAAGTAAAAAGTACTGTATTTTTCAAGTTTTTTTTTCTAGATTTATCCTATTGAAAATTTTCATGTTTAGGTTTTCAATGATTATTCATTTATTTTGAAGATGAATCACACCTGATAGTTTGATTTGATTCAATGCTTCCATATATTTGACATGATTTTTTTTTTTTTTTTTTTGAATATAAGATATCTTAAAGAAAAAACTTAAACCATTTCAAATCACAATTGTATTCTATTTGTAATCTAAATCTTAAAAAAAAAATTCAATAAGATGGATTCAGAAAAATAAACTCAAACCATTTCATATCACTGAAGCCTTCATTACTGGTATTGTATTTTTTTATAACAGAATGAAACTTTTTCAATCACTCTTGCCAGTTCATACATAACCTGGTTACTATCAACTATAGATCAATCTCTGAGTGACCAATTGGAATTAAAATAAATAGGTTGCTAGAAATTACAAAACCTTGAATAAATAGGTCGCTGAAAAAAAATCTGCAAATCTGCAATAGGGAGTTGAGCACAGAAGCTGTAGCATTTGAAGTTAACATATATATCTGCAGTAGCTGAAAATAGAAGCTGTAGCATTTGAAATTAACATATATATCTGCAATTGCTATGCATAGAAGCTTTATTCATCATATGAAAACAATCCTTCTTTTCAATTATGAATAACAGCTTGCAATTGGTGCTTTTGCAGCCTACAGGTAGTTGCATCCATGGCAAGAGTGAGTTATGTCGCTCGCACAAGGAGAAGTGGCAGAAGAGTGACCAGGGGTGCCCAACTACGATGCACCTCATCAGATGAAGAAAGAACATGTGATGTCAATGTCACCAATGCTCCAGGAAATGTTGTTGACGATGAGCATGTGGCTGAAGCTGATGTTGTGGCACCATCAGCCACAGAGCCACCGTCAACCACAGTCCAAGGTGCAACTTCAACTAAAAAGATCAGCGCTATAAGAGGTTGGACAAAAGAAGAAATGTTAGCTGCAATTGACGACATAGAGTTCAATGGATATTTTGTTCGGGCATCTGCAAAGAAGCATACTATTCCCCCTTCATCAATACATTATTGGATAAATGGGCTGACTCACACCAAACGTAGAGGGCCTGTTACAGTTATGACTGAAGAGGAGGAGGCCGAGGTGGTTGAGTGGTGTAAAGAAATGGCCCAATTAGGACATGGGCTAGAGTTGATACAACTCAAATCTACGGTTGCTCAAATCTGTCAAGGGAGGCCAAACCCATTCAAAGATGGGTTTCCTGGTAAATCATGGTGGTTTGGGTTTAAAAAAAGGCATCCAGACCTTGTATTGCGTACAGCTGAGGGCCTTGACAGAGACAGAGCATTAAATTTGCGCCCTACAATTGTATGTAAGTTCTATGACACTCTTTCTAGTGCATATGATAAACACTCTTATGCTGCAGACCATATATGGAACTGTGATGAAACAGGTTTACAGGCGGGAAGGAATTGTGGCATGAGGGTAATTGCGAAAAGAGGTAGCCGAAACGTGCCAAAGATTTTTCCTAAGAGCAAGGAATGGATAACCATTTTATGTTGTGTCAATGAAATTGGTGCTTCAATCCCAGGATTTTATCTTTTCAAAGGTAAAAATCAGTTGAAAAATTATATACAAAACTGTGAACCAGGAGCATGCATGGCTACACATCCCCATGCATGGATGACTAAAGAGCTGTTTTTAAATTAGCTTTTCCACTTTGCTGCATCTGTGCCAGGTGGTGTCTCACCTAATAACAGACACTTGTTGATATTAGATGGCCATGGAAGCCACATGGCTCTACAAGCAATTGAGGAAGCATACAATTTGGGCATTGACCTTTTAACATTGCATGCTCATACCACTCACAGATTTCAGCCACTTGATGTTAGTGTGTTTGGCCCTTTCAAAAACTATTTCAGGTCAGAACGTGCTGCATGGATGGCAAAGAATCCAGGGGTTGAGGTCAAAAGGTTCGAGTTAGCAGAGCTTGCAAGTAAGGCTTTTAAAAGGGCTCTGACACCATCAAATATCAAGGCTGGCTTAGAAGGACAGGAATATGGCCACTAAATTATGATGCTCTTATGCATGATACTGCTTGTAGCCAAGCTTTCCATGTGGATGGTCAGGAAGAAAGACAGGAAGTGGAAGAAGAAGTAAATGAACATGATGATGTGGTTGCAGCTGATAATATAATTTCCCTCTCTCAAGGACAGTTATATGCTGATGATGATGAGCAGGTATGTGAAACACAGTATACTTGTCAGCAAATTGATGGCAACACTGTTGAACATGCAGTTGATAATGCAGATTTTGTTGAAACAGAAATTGTTGATATTGTTAATGCAGATTTAGTTCAAAATGAAAATGCTAATATTGTTAATGCAGAAAATGAAAATGCTGATATTGTTAATGCAGAAAAAGAAATTGCTGATATTGGGCATGAAATTGAAAATGACCAATTGTCATTTCCTAGCCAAGTAAACCCACCATCATGGCTGGCAGAAAACATGATTAATTTGAACACCCATAGTGTCTCAAGAACCAATGAACAAAGCATGAACATGCCTTCACAAGTGGCTGAATTGAATAGTGAAATTGTTCATTTTTTTGTGGACAATAGATCAATGGAAGAAGATGGAGGACATAATGAGGCAGCAGAAGAAGATGGAGGACATAATGAGGCAGCAGATGAAGAAAACAACATAGTTCAATCAAGTGCCACGGATACTGAAGTGCCAAGCAATGACATGCAGGTGGGAGGGAGGGAGAAGTTACTTGGGCGGTTCTTAAAGCTACCGGTAGAAAGAGTGTCAATGAAAAAGAAGCAAGGAACAGCCAATAGTCTTCGTTTGGGGCAAAGTTCACAGTTACTCATCTCTGAAGACTATATAAAGCTCCTTGTTGAGTCTGAAAATAAGAAAATGGAAATTCAGGAATTAAAACAGAAAAAAAAAGATCAAGCCAAGGAGAAGAAGGCAGCAAGGGCTATTGCAACACAACGTCGAGCAGATGAAAGGCTTGAAAGAGAGAGAGCAAGGCAAGAGAAGGAGCAACAAAAACAAATCTCAAGACAGGAAAAGGAAGCAAGGAAGGCTCAACAAATGCTTGAAAGGGAACAAGGGTTGACTCATATGGTTGACATAAATGTAAGCACAGTTGATGAGAATGAATCCAGGAACATGTCCAACACATTGGACAACATTGCAAATAATACAACATTATTCCAAGACCTCATAAACATTCAAGTGCCTCAGTATCAAAATCGGGGTTTACCCACTTGCCTTATTCCTACCACAGGAGGTCTGAATTCATTGTATGCTCAGCACACACCTCCACTTAACGCAAGTGTGAGGTACGGGTACTCAATTCCTCCATGGATGGAAGGGACAAATTGGTCTCAATTATATGGCAGCAATCAACCACCACCTAATCAAGCCTTCTTGGGAAGGCTAACCTACTTGGCTCAATCAGGCAACTCAGTGTTTGGCACTGAAGATTCTCAAGGCCATAAAGAATAGGAGTGTTAAATGTTTTTGGATGTAACCACATTATGATGTGGATTTTTGGATGGACTCTACGTTTGGTTTCAAATCGGTGATATGTTAGAATGATTTTGATAGGGCTGTCATATTGACATTTTTGAAGACTGTTTATGAAGCAAGATATCTTCCCAGCCATACTTTTATCACTTCCTATGCTTAAGGATATATTTGAAATGTAGAAAAACACATAGTGAATGTAATTTTGTTTTTCATAATTAAATCATTTTTTTTAGGAAAATAAGGTAGCCTAACAGCATAATCAAAACCAATCTGGTTATATCTACCTAACATGAGATGTTAATCTAAGGGTTCAATAGATACAATCTCTTCGTACATCATTATAGGCAGCCATATTTTTATCACTTCTTATGCCATGACCAATTGGCAATACTAGAACAACAAGCCCTAGTATTCAACATCAATCCATTATTTATTTTTTGGCCTCTTCTTCACAGATTAGTAAGAAGAATCATTGGCATAAAATAGTGATACTTGGATAGAGAGCGAGAATGCCTCCAACCAAAATGATGAGGCTGCCAATACAATTAAGATGTAGTTGGTGAAGAATCCAATGCTAGTTGAACAAAAGATGCAACATGTGGTTTTTGCAAATCAATATGTGAAAAATCATTTTAAGTGTTAGACTCAAGCTCTTGCATATCATTAGTGGATGAATTAGCAAAAAGTACACAATCTAATTCATGTAAAATTGTAGTAGAAGGCTCAAGATATCCTAGGCCTACTATAACTAGCATCCTCTCAAGCTCAATAGGAGTAACACTACATGAATCTCTATCAAAATAACCAACAACAAGACATGAATCTATATCAAAATAACAAGCCATGTTTCAAAGAAGAAACAAGAAACCTTCCAAAAAAATTAATTTGTTTCAGCAGTAATTAACTTCAAACAACAAAATAATTACCTCTTTGTAAAACATGCCTAAACTAGCAAAAATACACTGTAAAAAATGCTCAAAATATGTTGTAAAATAAGTGAATACATAATGAAAATATGATAGCATTGATGCTCACTCAACTGCTGAAAACGTGCCCAAAAGCCTGCAAAATTGGTGGTGAAAAATGTGCCCTGGTTGCACGCACCACAAGAGGGAAATGGCTCAAAAAAGGGCCGTGCGAAGATTACAAGCATGCCTCAAAAGAAGACCACAAACAGGAAAAATTAGCAAAAAGTGCACAATCTAATTCATGTAAAATTGCAGTAGAAGGCTCAAGATATCCCAGGCCTACTATAACTAGCATCCTCTCAAGCTCAATAGGAGTAACACTACTATATCCATGTCCACCAAGTCCACAATATGTACATTCCATATGCCTAAGTAATTAGTAGCCATATTGCAAGGAGGTGAGGGCCTATTAGTGTGTTGCTCACAGTAAGGAAGTGAGGGCCTATTAGTAGCCAATAGTGCAATAAAAGAAGTTACTCAATAGCAATAGAAACATTTTAGCGGTGGATAGCAATAGAAACGTGGATAGCAATAGAAACGTTTTAGTTGAATAAGGGATTTTCAACAGTCAGTTGCAGTTCCGCTGTCCAAAAGCAACTCCATTTCATTAATTCAAAAACCCCTTTTACTTTTGTTGAGTCAGTTGCAGTTCTGCTGTCCAAAATCAACTCCATTTCATTAATTCAAAAACCCATTTTACTTTTGTTGAGTCTCATATTTGATCAAGACCAAACATCTCCTTAAACATGACAGAATCATAATGTAGAAGAAATTTCACCCTAACGGCAACTATTCGCCGGGCCAGATCTATGCAGCAGACTTGCACATTATCCAATTGTGCATGCAGACAATAGTAGGTTGCTCATGTTTCTAAATTATATGTAGCATCCCTACTGGAGGACCACAGTTGTTCATTTTCAGGTACATTCAACCATTCATTCTTCGAATTTATAGGTTATCACTGAGGAAGAGCTTTAGTGGAAAAAAGCAAAGAGTAGAAGATAGGAACTGTTGATCTCTCCATTAAAAAAGTATGTGCATGGAGATTTAAAAAATAGAACGAAATTCTCATTTTGAAAGAGTATCTTTAGAGTTTGGAGTAAATATGGGCCATTGCAAGGCACTGTGGGTGGGCCATTGCAAGGCTCGTAAGAGACAGATGCAGGCAAAAAAGGGTTTAACTAGGCAAAATGACCTCAAACTCTATTTACAGGTTTGCAGCTCTAACAAACAATATTACAGGTTTGCAGCTCTTCTAAGCAAAACGACCTCAAACTCTGCCAAGTACCAGAACCAAACCCTAACCCCTAAACCCACAGATAAAAAACATAAATTCCACCACATATAAACCCACAAAAATTCCATTCACTGTTACAAGAAAACAAGAAGAGCTAAATTCCATCGAACGACGATTGGGAGTGTTAAAAAACACAGGGAATAAGTGTTAAAAAACACAGCAAATGATTGGTAGGATTGTAAATCCTACCAGAGGTCACCGAGAAGCGTAGAGGTTGAGAAGTGCAAAGGTTGCAGGGCGTCGCCGCTGAGGAACCTGGAACCCTGGAACCAATGCGAACACCCACCATGGAACCCTGTACCTGCAAGTAAACAAGAAAATTAGAATTTTCTGGCATTGTTAGAGTAAAAATTGAACGAATTGCAGACAAACCTGAAGAATTCGATAAACCAGAGCAAGCAGACCGAAACCCTTGCAGACAACAATCGATAAGCTGGCGGTCCAGCATCAGAGGAAAGGCGGACCCAATAGCAGACTTCGCATTCAAGAATAGGAACCCCCTGCGAGCTACAACGTTCAGCAACTGACAAAGGTTCAAACCCAACATAAAAAACATGGCGGAATCGGCGAACAGGTATAGAAACTGCACGAAACAGACAACCAACAATGGCGGGCAAGGAAATGTTGAACAGTATTCAACAAATGGCGACAGGGTGAACAAGTTTTGGTACCGGCAACCACCACTAGCGACGGAGCCGAACGCCCACACTTCGGGCCCGAGCAAAAATGAACGGGAGTAAAACCTCATCCCGGTTAAACCGCCAGACCAAACCCTAAACCTGCAGTAAATTCCCGCATTTAATGGTGGCACCAACCCAACACGTGGCCGGTTGAAATGGACACCTGTCGTACAACGACCACGTGACATTACACGTTGCTTGCTGAGGTGGAGGGGGACGTGTTTAACCATTGGCGACTCTCCC